>JAJQQW010001716.1:0-25587 GCA_025583905.1 Ia io | reverse complement strand
GTGGGTACACCCCGGGCCTTTTGTGGCGCCTGTTGTGACAGGCACGCCGTCCAGGCCACGGGGGGGCCTGCCGGGGATAACAAATTGGCTCCGTTACTCTGGGGGACCTTCCGCCCATGTTGTTGGGCCATGGGGCCCCGGGATGGCAGGCTGGGGTGCGCAACCATGGCTCGCACCAGGCTGTTTGGTGTGGGATCCCCCCAGAGGGGCCCTGCTCAAGCCCCTGTCGGTGGCCCCATAAGGCCGGCTACTTGCTGGGGGCCCGGGCCCCCTCCCATCTGGCTTCCCCACGCCGTCCTTGGCAGCCGGGGGGGGGACTGCATGATGATCGGGGCCCCAAACCATGCACAAGGGAGGATGGTTCCCACGGTGGGGGCTCGTTGGGGGGGGGCGGGTAGTTCTGGTCCAAGTTGGGCCACCCTCCTTCCACTGGCTGGAGAGGCCGGGGGGGATGCTGCGGTCTGGGTCCCTGCAACCCCCCCCACCCAGGATAATGGATTTGAGGATCAGCAAGGCTTCATGTTAACGTGTTCCCAGCGACAGGAAAAAACAACCTCCTCACCACTGGGCCGGTCAGTGGGTCAGGGCCCCCACTGTGCCCTGAGGCTGCCCCTGTTTCAACCTTTCCTGGGAGCTGGGGGGGGGGGGGGGGGGTGGACTCCTTCCCCTGGTTGGGGGGTCCAAAAACGGCATTTTGGGTCAGCGGGGCAGGCCGAAGATCGGGGGAAAGACGGGCCATAGGTAAACGGCATGGGTCAGAGGGTGGGGTGTTGCCCCCCCTCCACCCTTCACCATCCTCCTGCCTTGGGAGGGATTTTGCCCTGGCAGGGGGCCCACCCCTCCCCACCCACAGGGTACCAACTTGGGCCCCTGCCCACCCCCACCTCTGTAGGGGTTTCACCTTCTGGCCGGTCTAGGTGGTAGGATGGCTTTTGGGGGGTTCCCATATTTCCCTGGGTTTCCCAGGAATGGGGGAACTTAAGCTGTTTGTGGAAGGGCACAATGGGGTGAGGCCACTGGCAGGGGAATCCTTCCATTCCAAGCGCCACAACAAAGCTTCCCCCTTTTGGGGTTTTTCCCAGGGGTTTACACCCCTGCATCTTGCCTTAGGATAGGGCGTTTTTCAGAGGCTTTGAAGGTCCCCCCTCAAAAGGTATCAGAAAACAAAACTTTCTGTGGGAAATTGACAGAACAAATATGGAGGAATGGACAAGGGCCATTTTTCCACTTCCAGATGAAAAAAATGTTCTTGAGAGGGACCAATAGATTCCATAGATGCAGGAGGTTGAGGCCCTGGGTTTAATGGCGGATTGAATGGTGGGCATTGGAATTCCTCCTGGCATGGTCAAGGGCTCCCAACAACCATGGGGCCCGCCACTCCCATTCAGTGAATTTAGGGGGACATCTTCCGTCAGTTCAAGGGTTCCCAAAACCCATCACCTGGTCCCTTTAGTTGCACACCCCACTGGTTGGGCAGATAGGGCCAGCGCTCCTCAGGGGGGCATCCCTCACTATCCCAGTGGGCTCTGGACCGCCCCGCCCCCAGACCTTGGGCTCTTCCCCTGAGCCTTTTGGCATGAGTTCCTGGGTGCCTCCCTTCATCTATCTATGTATGGGCTCTGCTTCTCAAGGGCTCGGCTGTGTTGCGGGGGGTGGATTTGCCAAGGGGGCAGGGGGAGGAAGAAGGGGGAAGGCAGGGGGGGACCAGGGGGGCCCTGTTTTTTCCTGGAGCACCTTCCCCCACCAACCCATTCTTTTCCTTCCTTCAGTACCTTCCTCTGGCTGGGGATAAGGGGCAAACCGGTTTAACACTGGGCCCTGGAACAACAAATGGCTTGTTGGGTTTTCCTTAGTGGAGGGAGTGCTGGATTGCCCAGCCTGGCGGCTGGGGGGACTTGGGGCTGGAAAGGCCACCCGAGGGAAGGGGAAAGCAACAGGCTTGGAAGGGCCAGGAGCATTATTTGCCCTTGAATTGCCACCCCCAAAAACCTTCAAGCTGTCGAAGAGGCGCCTCCCCACTGAGGGCCAACACCCCACTTTTCCTCTCCTGTGGGCAGTGGCTTGGGATGGGGGTTGGCAGGGGTTTTCCCTTTGCCCTTATCTGTGGGCCTACTTCAGGGGCACAATTAAGCTATCCCCCAACCCCAGTAGGCTCCTGCCCCTGTGTGCTGGGGGGGCAGAGTGGCTTCTTCTGCTTCCACTTCTGCCTCCCTGCCCCCAGGAAGGGGGCCCCGCGCCCACGCACCCAATGATTCAAAGGGGACCCCCTGGAGGCCCACAACAAACCCCAAAAGCAGACGGATTTGGATGGGTAGGGTATGACCCCGGGGAACAGGGGGGGGCCTCGCGTTCAGATGGGTGTGGGCTTTTTGGGGGGTGGGGGGCGGGCTGGGGGGGCAGATGGGGAGGGAGACTGTCAACAAACACCCCACGGTGACCTCAGGTGATACCTGGGAAGGGCAGGATGGGAAAAGCATGATAGGTTGGGTTCTGCCTGTAGGGGTAACTGAGTTCCAGGAGAACCCAGCCTGGTGGTGCTGGGGGGACCCAGAGGGGTCTAGGAGGCAAGAGCTGGGGAGCTGAACAGGGCCCTGGGGACCACCACCCCAAGCCCTGTCCTGGGGGGGGTACTCAGTTGGACCTCATTTGATGGTTTCCAAACCAGACGGGGGCAGTGGGGGCTTAAGAGGCCCCACTTCTCCCTGCGGTCTGCTGGGAGGGGGAAAGGTCCCTTCTCCTTTCCCTGGGGGAAACAAAAGGCGTCCCTCCTGAGGGTCCCGAGGGTGTTGGGGCTCCCACATCAGCAACACGTGCAGTTCAAGGGGAGGGTGTGCCAAATATCCAGGGGGAGGAAGGGTGTGCTTGGGGGGGGAACAACATATCCTGGCCCATCTTCACCAGGGAAAAAGTCCTGCTGGGGGCTCGAGCTGGCCACTGGCTCTGCCCCAAAGCCTGTTCACCTCTGTCCCCCCCACCCAGGGGGCCAAGCCCAGAACCAAAAAGCGCCGGTGCTGCCTTTTTTTGTTTTTGGGACCCAGGTGGGGGAGTCCTTCCAGGCGGGGGCGTTGGCTGCAGACCCTTGGATGGCCTATGGGGTGCTCTGCCTCAGGTGGTGGCCTGCCCCCCACAGTTCTGGGGAGGCCTGTCCTCCACAGGCTGAAAACCTGCCCACAGCTTTACTAGTGGCCTGTTCCCCACATGCTGAGGGCCTGTCCCCGCAGTGAACCTGTCTTTCACCCACAGATGAAGGCCTTTCCCACGGGATGGAAAAGCCGCTGTCCCCACAGCTGAGCCTGTTGCACCTTGCATGCTGAAATCCTGTCCCCCACAAGCTGAAGGGCCAGGGTCCCCGCAAGGCTGAAAAACCTGTCCCCCCCACAGATGAGGGCCTGGTCCCCGGCCAGGTGAACCCTGTTCCCAAAGAATTTGAGCCTGGTACCCCAAAGGTGAGGCCTGTCCCCACCAGGTGATAGGGGCCTGTCCAACTGTTGTGCTCATTCCTCTCAATAGTTTATAATTTCTTTAAATCCCCTTCACAAATTTTTATTTTTGGGCGACCCCTTTTTCAACCCTTCAGCCCCTTCCCTTTTCTGGCAACCCACCACAATTTGCTGTTTTGTGGTCCCACAAGTTTCAGAGGGGTTTTAATTATCCATTAAACATAAGAGGAAGGAAAAGCATATGGTTTTTTAAACTTTTTTTTTGGGACTGTTTTTCTAATGTTCACTTAGTTAATATTCTTCAATAGGGGTCCCATATCCCCATGGTGTTGGCAAAAATGGGCCCAGTATTTTCATCCTTTTCTTATGGTTACTGATGCAGTTATCCCCACTGTGTACAATGTACCACCGTCTTTCTTATATCCCAGTCCTCGTTTCGGCAGGGACACCTTTGGCTGTTCCCTGGTCTCTTGGCCTTTTTTTATAAAGAAAATTGGAGGGAAGGTTGGGGAAGAGGTAAAGGCCTTTGGGCCTTGGGCTGTTTTCTGGGACTCTGGTTTTCCCTCCGCTGGGCCCGACCCTTAACTAGGTCAGCCCAGGCTGTTTGGCAGAGGGAGGGGCCAGGGGGGCTTTCAGTTTTTGCTGCGCGGTTTTCCTGGGGACCCCCACACACCACAACTTGGGCAAACTGAAGGCCCTTTCTGGGTCCTTCAGGCCATCCTGGGGATCCCCCAACTGGGCCGCTTGGGGGCCAGGCCCTCCCCACGCACCCTTGTATTGGGGAATCCCCGGGGGGGCTGGGGGGGCAGGGCTCCGGGCAAGGTGGAGCTGGAAGTCCCTTCCTGCTTTCACTTCTTTGATGCCCTCACCCCAGGTTACCAGACTTCTTGCCTGCTTCCTTGGCTGGTCTTCTGTTGGCATCCCTGGGCGGGGCCCCCCATAATCCACATGGATCAAGGGGCATGGTAAAATATGGGTTTTTGCCCCCAGGCATAAACCCACTGCCAGCTTAGGGGCCTCCAGGAATCTGATTCAACACCCCATTGTTTTCTGCTGGGGGATTTTAACCAGGCGCTGGGACTTGGTGGGGGGGGATCAGGCAGGAGGGAAGGCTTTCTCGGGAGTGGAGTTATGGTTTACTATTGTGGTGGAGGCGATTCAGCAAATAAATAAACCCTTGCGGGAGGTGCTGGGGAGGACCTATGGTAGGGGGGGGATGCCGGATGCCTTTTGGGCGCTGGTTTCTTCAAGGTTTTCATATTTGGATTACATGCCCAACAACTCCACTTGCAACCCTTTCTTCCTTCTTAGGTAGGGGGACCTTGGGGTTCTTTCCAGTTTTTAGGCTCTTAAGGGGGGACATTAAAAGCATTTGGAAAACATTTCTCATTCATGCTGTGGAGTGCAACAGTTTTTGAAGCCCTCTTTCCTTTGGAGGCCCCACCGTCAAAGGGGGGGATCATTAGGTGGGCACAGCTCAGATTTTGCTCGTGGGGGGCCCTCCTTTTATCTCAAGAAGGCCTTTGATATTCTTTGCTGCCATCCAGAATTTAACAAAGGGCCCTCTCTTTCAGGGTGATGGGGCCTATTTGTAGGGGCTTTTTATGTTGACCAGTTTTAGGGGGGGGCAGTTTTCCTCCACAGTGTTTGAAAGGGAAAAAACCCTTTTTCCCTTCCCTTTGGCACTGGTTCCACCCACTGCCACCACTCACGCAAACTCGGGGGACACCAGGCCCATCGGCCCTCTCCCCCATTGACAAGGTGGGACAAGTTCTTCTGGGTGGTCCCAAGCTCCCAACTCACCCTCAATGCGGATTCAGCATCAAGTGGTGAACTCCACAGGGGTTAGTGGTGACCTGGCCCCTGCCCAGGTGAGTGACCCCTTCTCCACTCCAAGTTCGGGCCCAGTTATGTGGGGCATGGATGGGTTCCCAGGTTACCCCACCACTGGTTCTGGGGGGGGGAACTTGGGGCAGGGGTATTCCTGGGGGCTTTAGGGGGGGCAAAACCCGCATGCTTGTAAAATGACCACCCTGGTTGGGGCATGCGGGGGCCCCTTGGGAAACCACGTTTATTTTTGTCCCTCCTTCCCACAGTGGCATCGATGTTTGTTACTTCGGGGTTTCCCCCAACGAAGGGGTCCTGAATTCCCCCTCCGGGGGCCCACCCGCCACTTCATCTTTCTTTATTCAGTGGACAAGGGCCAAGGAGGAGTGGACTGGGGTCCCCCAAATCCCAGGGGCTTGGGTAGTTTTGCAGTGAGGGTCCAGGGACGGGGCCCCAGGGGAGGGGCGGGAAGGGTATGGGCCTTTGCACGGCTACTCTCCGTGCTCCAAAGCATGCCCCCAGGGAATGGCTCGGTCTTCCAACCTATCCCTTGGGACAGGGCGTTGCACAGGCTGGGGGCGACAGGGTGGTTGTCCGAATGAAAGCTTCTGGTGTCCCAGGGGGCAGGTGGTGGCTGAATCTGGTAGAGGGCCATCTGGGGTGAGCAGCAAATGGCGGCCCTGGCCTGGGGACTTGGCTTCAAAAAAAGTGGGGACCCCTCGTCTCGTAAGGAGCAAAAGGCCTCATGCTTGTGTTTGGTGGGGATGGAGGGGTCATTGGTACTCAAGGAATGTTCTTCCGGGGCCTTCCAAGGCAAGAAACAGGGGCCAGAGGCCCCAATTCCCCTGTGCTGCGCCAATGCCCTGGGTGTCTGCATTCTAGGGGATCTGACCGGGCAGGAGCTCTTCACCCGGGGGGGCGTGCATTCTGGGGGCCAGGGCCCCCACACAGGTCATTTCCTTTCGCTGGCTGCAGGCCCCATGTTCCCCCCCACGGTTCCCCCCTGTTTGATCCAGCCCTAAGCCAGGCCAGGGGTGGGGTTTGGGGCCGAGGGGGGATAGGGGAGGGGTAGGGACCGGTCCCAGAGGTTTGTTTCACCCAGGGTTTAAATGTTGGTCTGCTATTTACCAGGAAAAACAAACTGAGTGGGGTGACTATTTTTTTGGGGTGAAGATCAGGATAATTCTGTTGGGGGGGACAGGAAGGTCTTGTGATTACCGTGGGAGGTCAAGGGATGGCAGCGGGGGGGGGTGTCTGAGGTCATGATCTCGGGCGAGGAGGGGCCCAGGTTTGCGGAGAAGGTGTCAAATATTGGGGAGGTGACCAGCCCCTGGGGATTTGAAGGGGGGATTTTTTAGGCCTATAGGGCCAATTCAACCCATTTTACCACAAGCTTCACAGGGGGACTATATACCCCAGGGAGGTGGTGTGGGCCCCCCAAGGCCTTTTCAGGTTTTTCCCTCTTTTTGTCATTTTGATTTTGTGTTTGGGGGACTTCCAATGCAGGGGCAAAATTTCACCATGCGTGGGCAGGTTGCCCACCCCAAGTGGGCAGGGGAGTGGTTTGGCGGGGCCGGCCAAGGGGGCCAAGTCCAGGGCTTGGGCCTTGTCCAGGTCTATCCCAAACTCTGCGGAACGGGGACGGGGGCTTGGGAAGATTGGTTCCCCCACAGGGGGCGTCAGCCCCAGGGGGGACAAGGGGGGTGGGCAACTTCCAAGGCTGGTCTTCCTCCCCAGAAAATTAGATCTACAACCCGGGGATGCGGAATGCCCCCCTACTCCTTCTACCTAGGATATGGGGAAGTTGGGCTGGGGGCATACTTCTTGGGGCTGTGTTGGGGGACGGGAACAAAAGCCCAGGATGTTGGGAGCAGCCAGGGGTGGGGCAGGGGTCTGGGAGTTGATGCCTGACGGTGGGTCGTGTGTGTGATGTGGGGGGGGGGGTGGATCCTTTCTTCCAACTTTTTTACCCCTACGGCCCTTCTCATTCCAAGTTCTACTTTGTTGTTTCAATACGGCTCCACCATCCAATGGCCCCAACCTACACCATCCCCCCAATTTCTCCCTGGGCGGGCTAGGGGGCTTCAGGGGGGCCTGACGAATTGGGGCCCCCCCCACTCCACCTTTTCCCCAAAAGTCCCATGTTCCCCCTTAAAGTGTTTGCCTAAGGGGCATGTATACTTTTGGTGGACCGGGGCACCACATTTTCTCTCCCCATTTTCTGGCGGGGCCCTCAGTTATCACCCGTGTTCAGAAGATGCAAGGGAGGAGATGAAATAACGGGGGGGCTTCTCTGTAGTGGAGAGGTGAGGCTGTTGGGCCAATAACAACCCCCAAATGGCGGGCCTTAGGGTTCTCAAACCCATTTTGGGGGGGAACAAGGGGGGGGGAGACCACTGGGGGAGAATTGTTGGGCCCTTATTTCCAATAAACGGGGGGGGGGCCCAAGTGGGGTTTTTGCAAACTGTGGAGGGTTTCCTTTGGGGGGCCAACTGGAGGGGGGCAGGGGAGAGCCAAAGCTGGGGAGGAGGTCTGGGGAGGGCCAGGGGGGGCTGGGGGGCGCCTTTCTGTGCCTGTCATCCTTTTCAATCACCCCTCTGGTTGGGTTGTGGGTTTCAGTGGGTCCCCTCTGAGGCTCTGGCTTCCTTGCTGCATCCAGTATTTCCAGCTTTGCCCTTACCAAGGCTTCTGGAGTCCCTTGGTTCCCACCCCCACTGGAAAGGGGGGAAGGCTGGGCACCCAGTTGGGAATACCCAGAGCCTGGACCCAACTGGAGTGGGGCTGCCCGGCCCCATACCCCATGGCCCAGGGTGGATTGCTGGGGACCAAAATAAGCCCACCACAAATTCCCCCGTCTTTTTTTCCTAGGTTTACCACCACTCAACGAACTTCCCGGTTATAAGCTTAAGCCTTGTTCAGCCTAGAGGACGAGGGGACGCCTGGACCCTCATGCCAGAAAGAAGTGTTGGAGGCAAAGGAGTGCCCACCAAAAGCTGTGGGCCCGTGGTACTGGCCGGGGGGGTTAACAGAAACCCCAGGGGCGGTGGTAAGGTTACCTTGAGTTGGGACCCAACTGTCCGTCCGGAAGGGTGAACCAGGGCCAGCGCGGCGAAGGGGTCTTCTTGAGGAGGAGGGGGGTAGGTGTTGGCAGATGGGGAAGGAAGTGGGAGGGGGGGCCCGGGCATGTGAGGGGGGCCCAGGAGGGCCCAGGTTTGTGTGAGGTGTACACTGTCGGACCCCAAGTTTTCAGGCAGCCGGGCCCAACTTTTTTCCTGCACGCCACAATCCCCAGACCCCAGGCTGGGGGGGTTTTCAGGGATTCCCAGGACGGGGGGGTAGGGGGGGGGACCAGTTGCTGGGGGACACCGGACGTTTCGATATTTATCAGGTGCTGGCTGGGCTCTCTGGCAGGGGGGGGGCAACCAGTGGGGGTGACACAGGGGACACAGCTGGCAAAGCCACAAAGCCCATCCTTTTATCGGCCGTTTCCTGGACCTTCCCTCTGGGAGCCTCGGGGGGCTGGGCCCCAGCCCTGGGGTCAGGGGGTGTGAGGTGTTTCAGGGGGCGGGAGTACCGGGGCTGCGTGCGGCCTCTTCCTCATGGCTCCAGTGCTGCCCGCTTGGTTTCCGCGTTTTGCCCTCCTGTTGTTTCACACTCATAAATAAGCTCGCCGGCCCCAGGGCTGGAGCCTTAGGTCGATCGAGGACGGCCAGAGGTTCCACCACCAGCCCCACAGTGGCTTGGGCCCCTGATGGTCAACAGGGGGTGTGGCCCTGATAGGTGGGCTGGGGGTTGGGGGTGTAGTGAGGGGGTGTAGGGGGTTTGGAGCCCCAACCATGGGGGGGCCCCATGGCACTTGGGCTGTGGTTTAGCGCGGGATTGGGGAAGGGGAACCCAGGGGGGGTGGGGGCAAGTGTGTGGGACTGAAGAAAACCCCCCTTGCCCCTTCCCCGGGGCCAAGGCCCCCCAACCTGGGGACCCCAAAGGTTGGCTCTCGGACTCTCACCTCCCCAGGGACTTTTCACCAGGTGCTGGCTGGTGGGGCCCCCCATCCCCCTTTTGGCACAGCTGCCTTAGCCCCAAAAAACCTGGGGGCAATCATGGGAAGGGGGGACTCTCAAGGAAGGCCTCTCATGGGGCTCAAGTTTCCCGGGCAGGCATTGGCTTGGTCGCCCCCCGAGTTGCTGAAGCTGGCCCCCTGTGGGGGAATGGGGTGGTGGTGCCTTTCTTTCCCTCACCCCACACCAACCATCATTTGGCCTTTACTGGCGCGCCCATATCCCTGAGGGCAGGGCCCTGGGAAGACAAACACATGCTTGGGCGTACAGGCCCAACCCACGGGGGGAACGGTCCCACCCGGCTTAACCTTGGCCAGGGGGCGCCTTTCAAAGGGCGGCTGGGGGGGGGGCACCTGCTTCTTTCTTCGGTTTGAAGGGATCCATGTTTAAGGGAGGGCAGAGGGAGGTGGGCCAGGGGGTTCGGGGCTAGGGGGGAAGCGGGGGTGGGGCTTCCTGCTCTTGCCTCCCATGGGTTTCTTGAGGGAGGGGGGGGGGGGGACTGGAACAGCCTTTCATGGTCCCAGTTTCCCCTCTATATGGGGGACCGCAGGTTTATCTGTGGTTTTCCTGGGCGGGTTGGGGGACGGACAATCCTTTGGGGGGGCCCATCCCTAATTTCAAGGGTCAGGGGCTTCTCTTAAAGCCTCTGAAAATTCTTTAGTTTTGATGCCCCTTGCCAGGTTCCTCCCCCAAAGGGGGGGCCCTCCAAAATCCTGGGGAATAAGTTTATGAGGTGGGATTTCCATGGACCTGGGGGAAAGATTTTTCCCCATCGGGCCTCCAAAGAAAGCCAAACCAGGTTCATGGGGCTTTTGGGTGCTTTGATAGGGGGGGAAGGGGGGTCAAAGGGGAATGACGCCAAAAGCCAGGGGCAACCCCAAAGGTTGTCAGGGGCAGGGCCCAACTGAAGGGCCCCCCCCTGGGAAACAGGGTTGGGGGTTAGTGACCTGGCATTGGAGGGGAACAATCCCAGGCCCTTTAAAAAGGGAAAGCCTTTGGGGGTTTGAGGCTGCAGGGCCCCTGTAGCGGAGAACCCCCCCCCAGTTTTATTCCCCAAGCCCCTAACCTGTGTTCATCTTGAAGGAAAGCCCAAAGGCCTACCAAGGCGTGTGGGTGCTGGGCCCCGGAGGCCCCGTTCAGGGTTGGTTTGCTTGGGGAGCCCTGGGGCCTGGTCCCTGCAAGGCGGGCTTCGGCTTTGGCCCTCCGTCATCACCACGAGTTGCTGGCCCACGCTGGCTGGGCTCTGGGCTAACGACTGGAGACAGGGGACATTCGGTACCCACAGTACCATATGAGGAACCACTTCCTCACTTCGTAATATTTCAACGGGGACGGGCCGTTGGGGCCCCCTCCCCATGGGGAAAAGGGGTGGAGGGGGTGGCATTACCCCTGTTTTTTACCTTTTTACCAACAACATACTTAGGGATCCAACCCCCCCACATGGATATTTCCATGGTGGCTGGTTGCCCTGGGGGTCCTAGGGGTGTGGGTCCGGGCAGTCAGTCCAAGGAACCCAGGGGGGACCCTAGGGGGGGACCAAGCGATGGGTTGGTACCGGGAATAGGAATAACAGGCCCATTTCTCTCCAAAAAATAAAACCAGGGGGGATTTTGTTTGCAAGGGGGTAAAATCTGGGGGCACTTCTTCCCCCCCCCTATTTTTCCCCACCCAGGGTCCTTTGTCCTTCCCTCCACTTCCATGTGGAGGTGGCATGAGGGCAGGCTGGGAGAGGCCCCTGTTATTGGGCCACAGGTTCCTAAGGCTTGTTGGCACCCCACTGAGGGAGGGTGATTATTCTGTGTGGAGGCCTGGCCTGATTCCCCCGTCCCCCCCCCCTGGGGTTTTACCTTCTCGGGCTCTGTCTGTGAGGCTCTTGGCCCTGGGTTGTGGGGAGCTCTGTGTTGACCTGGGGACTGGAGTTCTGGCTTTCTGGCTTTCCCTGTTTGTTTACCAATGGGGTTTGGGAGTTCACCTCCATTTGGGAGTCCCAACCTGGGCTCTGTCCCAGGGGAACCCTCAGGCCTGGGGCCTGGTGGAGGGGTGTCCTGGTGGGGGGGGGGTGGGATTGATCGGTTTTTTTCTCGGCCGCCCTTTGTCCCCCAGGTTTTGCTGTGCGGGGATCACGCCTTCTTGGGGGCTTTACAACGGCCATCCCGGGGGGAAGGAGAACGTGTGGGGGCAACCCGATTTGATTGTTGGCTCTTGGGCGGGGGTGGGCCCTTTGGCAAAGGGCCCACTTTGCCTCCGCGAAACATAGCTTTATGGGGGGGGGGAACTTTTGGGGGGGGGGCCCCATCGGGGGCCAATGCCCTTTGGGGGTCCCCGGGGGGCTGGATATTAGGGGCCCCAACTGCCCCAGCCCCATAAGTGGCACAACCCCTATCCTTCTCCTAAGTAGATTACTCCCCCTGGAAATGGCCCTTATGGGCTCAGGCGGGCCTAGGGGATACCTCGCTCCCCCCCAAATTGGGACGCTGCAGGTCCCCCCCAGGGTGCCACTGTGCCTTCTGAGAAACACTACAAATAAAAGGAACCGGATGGGCCCCCCACACCCCGCCTCCTGTTCCTCACATTGTTGCCGGGATGGGGCTGTGTGGATCCACTCCCAGTTGGTTTTCTGGCAGGGAAGGGCCCCATCTGCTGGGGCTCCTGGTACATTGCACCCTTTGGTTTGGGGGAGAGCTCCACGGGCAGATATCCTCGCTTTTAGGCTGGCTTTGGGGCCTAGGGCTAGGAAGGGGATAGGGTGTGCTAGCCTGGTGCCCCAGGATCTTCACACCTGCAAAAATAAAACACCCTTTGGAGTCCCCACAACCCCCACTGCTCCAGGGGGAAAAAAAAAAACCACAGCTCAGGGTGGAATCAGTGGTGGATCCCGGTGGGACCATTGAAGTTTGGAGAGGTGGATAGGCAGAATGTTTGGCCTGCCCTGCACCAACCGACTTGGGACCCTGGAACTGAGCGGACTGGAGGAACCCTGGGGTGCCGCAGGGGGGCCAGCCAACCAGGGGGGCCACCGGAGATGTTGGGAGGGGGCCTTCACTTGGCCCCGGCCGGGCCAATCCCTGTATCCCCTCCAATGTTTTGGATTGAGGGTGGGGCGGTGCTTGGAGCTCCGGCCTTCCCCCCACCTTCTCCTTGGGTTTTTCCTCTCCTCTCACCACCATCTTCCTTGTTTCACATTTACGGCTTCTTGTTGCCCTTCACCTTTGGTGCTTGAGCTTTCCCTCAAAAGGGCCTCCCCACAATTTTAGATGGAAGTTTCTGTTCATCCTTAACAAACACAACCCTTTTTACCTCTGCCCCTGTTAACTACTGGACCCCTGGGTCTATGCTCCTAGGACAGTTCTCAAGTAGGCCATGCCCCCCCACATTTTCCAGGGTGTATTCCTCATAAAACTGGTTCCTTAAGGATCCCCTAGGGGGAAGGGAGGGCCGGACATCAGGGTGTGGGGACTTCCCCAGGGGGTCCAGTTTTGCAGTCCGTCGTCCTGTGTCTTTGTGGGGGAAATGGTAGGGGTTCAGCCTCTGGGCTTCTGCTTCCTGTTCTCCTCTTCTCCCTGGGGGGTGGCAACTGGGGGGTAGGGGTCCCTTGAAAGCAGGCTTCAGGACGGGGTGGCCTCCCACCCACCCGGTGCTCGGCCACTAGGCAATAGGTGGGGATCACGACTTCACCCTTGGACCCCAGGCTATGGGTCTGCAAACCAGGGGGGGGGACCTGTAACGGGCCCAGAGGGGGGGTGTCTTGAATGGTTCAGAAAGAAAAAGACAAAAAGGGGTGTGTGATTGGGTTGCTTTTTCCCAGACAGAGGAGGGGCCTGAATAAGGTTTTTGGGGGGGCCCAAAATTAACCAGGGGGGGGCCATGGAGGTTCCTCACTTCATGGGGGAACTTTTCTTTTGCCCCTTTGGGTCCTACTTTGGAAACAGCAGTTCCCTGTACTTTGGGGGTTGGGGCTTTCCCCTAGAACAGCAGGGGGAGCAAGGCACCTTCCCAGGTGGGAGGGGTCCCCCCGGAGCTCCCAATCAGTTCACAGTTTGCAATGGGTTTTTGCCCCATGATTTCCATCCACCACAGATTTTCCATCACCACCCGAATTCACATTGTGGGCTGATGGGGAGGGTTCATAATTAAAAATTCGGATAAACCTACTACACAGTTTTGTCTCTTATGCTTGGTCTGCTTTCTTCTTTCACCTTAAGCAACTTTTGTTTTGCTGTTGGTGATAATGCCAGTGGAGGTCGTTTGTTGGCTGTGGGGTTTAACTATTGGGGCCTTTGGGCATTGGATTATAATATCCCACAAAAATAATTGGGTGCATCCCACCTGATGCTGCATTGATGGACCTCTTGGGTGGACTTTTAGCCTAAAAACAGGGGGACTAAATTATTGTAATTATGGGGAAGGGTTAAATGGGCCATTTTTTCTTTAGAATAAAGGCCTTTTAATACGTTTGGGGGGACCAAACTATTTTTCATTTCTGTTGGGGTAAATAAAACCTAATGGTGCTGGCAAAATTGATTTGGGGTCCTAACACTAGTAAAGGACAGGTTTAAAAAAAACTTGTAAGCCCTGGCATCACCATAAGTTTTTTCATCCAGAAGGTGGGTTTTGGTCAAAACGGTGTTTTTTACTTTTCTCCCACCAGAGGGAAGTGGAGGGGAGTGTGCCTGTTTGTTTGTCACACAATCACATCACACCATTTCTCTTGGAGTGTCTCGTGCCCCACCGCCCCCCCCGGCACACCCCATGTTCACCCCCTGGCGGGCCCACCCACCCCGCACAGTTGCGGGGGGGCCCCAGGCACCGAGTTGAGTTTTGATTTTTTGAAATTTATCTTTGATTTTTTTTTATTAGCATCATTTCCATGGACTGATTGGATTGGTGGTTGAAGCTATGTAATTTTTTCCATTGTGTTTTTATTGGCCATTTAATTCATGCATTTTCTTCCTTTTTGAGGGGTGTGTTGTCAGTCCCCCAATGGTTTTTTGTATTGTTGGCGCGTATTTGAGAATTTTCATCCTTCTTATTTTCGGTCAAACCATGTGTGCATTATAAGTTATTTCGATCCAGGTTTCTGGAGGGATTTTGGTACTGTTCCAGTGGGGGACCCCCCACCCTTTGCTTCTAGGAGAATTTATTCTTTCCTAATCTTCTGGGGCTTACCTGATTGCACTTCATTATCGTAGTCTTTTCAATCAGAGCGGATACATTTTTAAATATGTTTGGATTGAGAAACCAACCTTAAGGCCTTTTTTTCTGTGTTAGTTGGTTGTGGTGCGATTTAGGCTGCTGGATTCCAAGGAATAAATCATTTTGCCTAATGTTTGTAGATTCCTAAAGCAAATGAATTTACCCTGTTTGCTTCTCACCCAAAACCAAAATGGTGGCCACCCCTGGTTGATGGCAAAGCGTTTCATATTTGGTTAGGGGCAAACGGACCCATTTTCCAATAATTAAGCACTGTTATGGAAAATGGGAGGGCTTGGGGTCAAGGTATATTTGTTTCATTTCCACCCTCTGGACCCATGGGGGAAATTCTTTCCTTACCCCATCTGTAATTAGGTTTGGACTTCTATGGACCAACTTTGTTCGGGCTGGAACACATTGCATAGTGAGGGGTCCACTGCCTCTTGGTCTCTCCCATTTCTTGTGTTTGTTTGTATTTAAGTTATATCCAAAATCGTTTAGGGCGGACACAAACTTACCATTTTAGGTTGACTTTACTTGCAGCTTTCCTAGTTAGCTGTTCTGCAAAAGGTCAGGGTATTTGGTTTTGAATAATCTCCGAAAGCCACCGATTTTTTTTTTGTTAATTTCAAATAACTTTCTTATATCTTCCTGTTCCTTTACCAGCTTTTGTAATGCACTTACTACGGTTAAATTCTTTTGGGAAATTAATTTTGGGTCTTTGTTTAGGGAAGCGTTTGTTTGGGTTTTTGATGGGAATGGGGGGGCCACTAATCAATTTAATCAATCCAAGTTAACGTTACAATGGAAAGGCATCAAAATTCATTATTATAAATTTTTCTAATATTTAAAAAATTCTAATATTGGAACCTAACCAAAAAATTAATGTTGGATACGCTTTTGTGGATTTATGTAGTTGCTTGTTTTTAGTTTTTTTCAAGTGCTTGGGGATAAGGTTCTTCTTACCAGTTTGATAGGCCTTTTGTCAAGGATAGTTATTTTTTCTGGAGTTGTTAGGTGTAGTTATTTTTAGGGGTATTGTTAATTCATGGTATTTTGGCTAATAATTTTTATTATTTTTCTGAATTGGTTTTTTTACTTAGTTATTATATAGGGAAATTTTATTTCAGTTCATTTTTTCCTCTATGTTAAACCCTTGGATCCTCTTGACGGGGTTAAATCTAAACTCAACCCAAGTCTGGTAGTTTTTTCTTTCTGTGGGGAATTCCTTTTTCCAGGGTTTTTCTATGTAAATAATAATTCATCCTGTCTGTGGGATTAATGGACTGGTTTTTTGCACAACTATCTTTTTCTGTTTTCCTATTATTCATTTTGGCCTTTTTTAATGATTTTTTCCTGGCCCTCATTTGCAAGGAGAACTGTGGGGAACCACAAGCTTGGTGTGAGGGTGGGGGGCTAAACGTAGGTGGCGCCGGGGTTTTTTCTCGTGGGTCGGGTGTTCATGGAGAGCGCACCATGGGGTCACCATATGTCCCGTGCAGGGGGGGGGGGTGTGGGGGACCACTGTTGCTTTTGGGGGTAACAACACTGTGGGGATTCTCTTGATGGCAGAACATCAGCTTCCCAAACTGTTAGGGGGGGTTTTCCAGAGATTTGCCGCGGTATTTGGTGAAGCCCGTTTTTCCCTTACGGGGAACCCCACAGCCCCCAATACCTGCATGGGGGACCTTAGGCCAGTCTTGTTTCTGTTTTTGCTCCCACACTTGCTGGAAAAAACTTGAAACATGGGCCCAAACAAGGGCCATCCAGCCAAATGGGGACCTTCCCAAGTCATTTTCCAAAAATCCAAGGGGAGTGAGGCTGGGTACGCCCCTTTCCTTTGTGCCTCTGGGAAGGTGATTGGGTGGGGGCAGGTACAAGGAATCTTGTCTTGCTTATCCCATTGGGGGTTACATTAACTTTATTCCAAGATTTTGGGGGGACACATAGTTATTTCACCTTCCCCCACTGATAGCAGTTAATTTACCAGGGGACGGGGTGACGGGGGGGGAGTACCTCGAAGGTTGCAGGGCACTTCATTTTTTTTCTGTCGGTCTTGTCGGGGGCCAACATTTGCAGGTGGGATGGGAGGACCCAAACAGGTGAAAGCAAGGGGGCCCCCATATGGCCCTGGCATGTGTGACGGAGGCATGGCAGGCTCCCAAGGCTGGTTATATTCCGCTGTTTTCCTGGGTGACTTTTCAGACTTCCCCATGTAGGGGTGCCAACCAAACACCCCCCGGTAGGGGCTAAATCTTAAGTACTTCCCAACGGGTGGGGGGACCCACCACCAAGGGCCATCCCCCCAAGGTTGGGAAGTTTTTTTTTTATTTTTGCCCCCTGTGCCCCAGGTTCCCAAATCTCTTTGGGGCAGTTTTTGTAGCAAAAACGGGTCAGAAGAGCCCCAGGGGCCCCCCACTCAAAAAGCTGTTTCCTTTCGCCGCCCAGGGGGACTTTGGTTTATCCGGGGAAACCTATTGCTTAGGGTGGCCATGGGCCGAGATCCGGGGCCGGGGGCATTACTTTGCTTCTTGGGGTGGGAAAGAACCTGGGACTTGGACCAATATATTGGGCGGGGGGGGGGGGGGGGGGAGGTGGGGGGGGGACCAGGAGGGTTCCCCCCCACAGGAGGGGAGTTGGGGACCATTCTGGGGGTAGGCGGCACCATTCTTTTTTCTTCCTCACTTGAGCTCCAGGGACCACCAAGGGGCATGGGGGGACAAAGAATCTTTCCCTGGACGCACTGGGGCTTCCTGGCCTCTGCAGGGTTTCTCAACTGGGGGGAGACCGGTCCTCCCTTGCAGGCTGGGGGGACTGCCTAATGTCCCCAACCCCACCTGGCTTTCCTTCCTACCCACCCAGGGGTATTCCCTGGATGGGGGCCTGGGACACCCAATTAGGAGGGGGCCTGGGCCAAGTTGCTTGCTGAGGGGGGGCTGCCTTAGGAATATGGGGGGTGTTATATTACCCCTTCCCACCCACCCAATCAACTTATCATGTGTAAAATTCTGGGTGTTATTATAAACCAGGGGGAAAGGGGGGAAACATGTTGATTGGCTTCTTGCGGCCATTGGAAGGGTGGGGGTTTGGGGACCATTGGGGGAAGGAGCTTCCTTTCTCAGGGGGGGCTTCCCAGGGAGGGAGGGGAAATGGTCAAATTTCAGAGGCTGGGTGGGGACCAAATACCTTGGGGCTTGGCCAGGGGGCACCTTTTAGGAGGGGCAGGACATTTTTTTCACCCCAAAATTTCTGGCCCAAGGGACATTGACATGGGCCTGGGGTTGACTGCTGGGTTCCAGGGGAACTTTGGCTCAAGTTATGATTTTGAGGGGCCCCACAGAGGGTTTCCCACCCAACCACCCTTCAGGGAGGACTGGAGGGGGGCCCAGGGGTTAAAGCATGCTGGGGGGCTGCTGAAAAGTGCTCTCTCTGTTTGTGTGGTTTTTGGGTGGTCTTTTTCTGGGGGGGGCGGGAACAGGGGTCAAGGGCCTTGGGACCATTGCTTTTCCCCCTAGAGTTTTCCGGAGAGGGGGGGGGTTACATCCTCCCCTGGGCTGTGGGGAAATAAGACCCACTGGTTTGGGGGCAGGGGGGGCAAACTTCATTTGGGACCTATTTTGTCCCCCCAGTGTCCACATCCCCCCCCTTTTTCCTAACAAAACCCAGAAGGGGCTAGGAGGGATCCAGCCTGGGACCTTGCAAACCCAGAACCTCCTTGCTTCAAAAAATCCCGGACCCCAATGGAGCAGGCACAAAAGCGGGGGCGGGGGGGGCGGGGGAGGAGGCGGAAGCGGGGGGGGGGACCAAGGGGGACTTCATTCCCCCACCACCTGTTGTGGGAAGGGACCCTGTTAAAAAAGATAACTGCTCCAAGGCCAATACCTCAAAATTCCTATGGGGCTGTGTTGCCCCCACTTTGTAAATAAGCAGGGGTGGGACTAATAATAAATAGCAGGTGGACCCAGGTAGGCCGGGGGGTCGGGATGGTCGGGGGCTGCTTTGTTTGCAGGAGGCGCCCTTGGGACCCCTTTTTGGAAGGGGGCCCATGCGCGGGGGGGGGGGCTAATGCGGCCCAGGTGCGGTGGCGTGGGGATGCGCAAAGATAAATAATTTGGGAACGGGGGCCCTTTTTCAGGGCTGGTAGGTGGGCGGAATTTTGGCTTTCCCACCAACGCTGGTATAGCGGGGGCAACTGAGGGGGTCCAGGCTGGGGTCCTGCAGGAGGCCATTGCAGGGGCAGGTTTTTGTTGCCTCTGGGGTGGGAGGGATAGTGGGCCAGGGTCCTTAATCTTCGCCGGGTTGGGGCCCAGGCAAAGCACAGCAGGCACCCAACGAGCGTGCTACGGAAACATAACGGCGGCACTGATGGTGGTTTTTTCCGCCCCCCAGTGAAAAATCGGGGGCGTCCGGGGAAAGAGCGCCGTGGGGTTTAGGGGGGGGACAGCACCACTAGTCCTTTGGGGAAGGGGAAATACGGGGGCAAACTCCCACGGAAACCCGGGGGCAAGGGAAAAATGTGGGGGGGACGGGGCCCTACCATGCCCCCCCCAGGAAAAAAACCTTGATTTTTTTTTCCCGCCCCACATGCCAACTTCCCCCGGCCTCTTTTATGCCTTCCCCCTGGGCGGGCGCCCAGGAGCGAAGCCTTGACCTCACTCCTCCCAACCAGGCTGTTGGCCCCACCGTGGTGCCTCCTCCTTGGGGACTCCTGGGGGGGCGGGGCGGAGTGGCCAACTTGCAGGGCTGATAAGGTCCCACCACCCCCCCCAGCACTCCTCGCCCCAGGGGCCCCCGGCCGTGCGGCACCCCCGAACGGGCGGGCCCCACCAAGGGTCCCTTTTTTCTGGCGGGGGTGTGAGGGCGGGCCTTTCCACCCCCTTCTTGGCCCTGTTCCTTTCCACCGCCCTACCGCCCACTGATACACTTTCCTATTTAACTCTATGGCACCATTAAGCACCCACCCTAAGGCCCCCCCACCCACTTGGGCATTGACCCATCATTTTCCCTGGCCCTTTAAGGTCTGTCGTGCCCAAGGGGGACACCTGGGGGCACAGAATAAAGCCTTGGGAAAGCAACAATTAGACTTAGCCTTGGGCTTGGCTGCTTTCCCACCCCTGAGGGCCCTGTGGGGGTCCCCTCTACTCCTTTTTTGCTTTTTACATAGAGTACCCACCCCTCTCCCGTCTTGCCCCTAACATTCACTTGCAGGGGGCCACCCAACACCTGTGTCCAGGGACTCCAAAGGGGTGACCCCCCCTTCAATGAAAACGTTTGGCCACCCCTTCAGGGGGGTGGGATGGGAGGTTTCTGAGGGAGGGAATTTGGGTTTTGGGAGTGGGCTTGAGGGTCGCTTGCATGGGGGGACTGCCTGGTAAGTGGAGGTTTCTTCCACTGCACCGGGTTTGGGGGGGGGGAACCCCCACCACTTTCCTATATCCCCCGACCCGTGTATGGGTGGCATAGGGCAGCATTTTCCAAGGCAAGGCCACTCCGCCACTGGGCCCCCCACTACACGGGGGGAGGAGGGGACCCCCATAGTCTTCCCATGGGTGGGGCCCCAACCCACTTCCCCCTCGGCACTTGCCCTATTGGCTTATGCTCCTTGCCCCTTGCTTGTTCCAGCGCGCTCTTGGGCAGTAACCCACGGCCCATAGGAGGGGACCCCACGGTTTCCCCCCAGTGGCTGGTTTTTTCCACATGGGAAGCCACTGGGGCCAGGGCAGGAGGTAGGGGGGGCCCCAGGGGCTGGCCTTGGGACTGGCTCCACTCCAGGGGAGGGGGGATGGGAGGCCCCCCATGGCCGGTGGCGGGTGGTTTATCATTCACGGTGTGGTGACCTTTCACAGGCCCGGGGGGGGGGGGGGGAACCAAGGGCGGCCTACCCAGGGGCTGGGGGGGGGGACACGAGGGTGTGGGTTGGGGCCAAGCTTGGACTGTGTGCCTCACCATCAAAACCCAATAAGGGGGGCCTGTGGAGGAATACCCCCCCCGGGGGTCTCACCCCTTAGGGCTCTGGGGGGATGGGCAATGTGCGGGTCTGGCTCCCCAGGGGTTGCCACCCGCCGGCACTTCAGCCAGCCAGTATGGGGTTTCTAAACTTGTGGCAGGGCAATGGGGGCTTACTGGGAACCGGCCTAGCCAAGGGGGGCCTCAGGCAGGGGGGGACTCTGACTCAGGGAGCTTTTTGCTCCAGGGGGCTGTTGCATTGGTCTGAATAGCCGGGGGCCCAAAGGGGGTTTCCAAAACGTTGGGCGGATTTCCCCTTTTGCCCCTGGGCCCCCTGAGTTTATTAAGGAAAAAGGGGCCCAAAATAGCAAGGAGTGGAAAAAAAAAAAACAGGTTCTTTCCCTACAGGCCCCACCACCCATCAGTACCCTTTCAGGGTGGTCCAAAGGGTTTCGGGGGGTGGGGGACGGGGGAGGCTCTGGGGGCCGCTGTTCGGCCCTCCAGCTCTCAATGGTTGGGATCCGGTTCCTGGTATGGGAAAGCGGCTTGTCCCAGGCCGGTTGGCCCGGGGCAGGTCCCCTCGACCCAATCGGCGGAGCCCCAGGCGCAACTTAAGCCAGGCCTTGAGTGAGGCAGGGTAGTTCCATGGGGAGGGAACCCATTGGGGGCCCAGAAACCCTGGACACCCCCCCCCAACCCACATCGTGAGTTTTCTCAATGCTATTTCCCTCGGCTTCTCGGTCCAGGGTGTTTACATGGGCTAACCTTGCATCCCATCCAGGGCTTTCACCCCCAGAAAGGACAAGGTCCTCCCCGAGGACCAGGGCTGCAAGTCCTCTAGTTCCCATGGGGGGGACAGACCCAGGACCCAGGCTGGCCGTGGGAATGCACGGCCACCACAGGCCGGGGCTTCATTTTGTGCAGTTTTCAGGGAATGGGGACCTTCTGCCAGAGGGAAAAAGCTGGAGTTCCTAGTCGTGGAAAGGTTGTTTCTGGGTTTTGACTCCAACATTAGTATTCCAGGAGCCCACACAGTGGGTGACATGGGGGCGGAGGCCTTTGGGGATAAGCCACCGCGCCTTTTTTTATGGGGGGGACTGGAAGGTATGGTGGGCCACTCTCAAAGCCAAGGGCCCAGGGTTGTGGAGCAAGCTTTGGTGGGCCCCCTTTCTGGTTCCCCTGGGCAGGGGTTGTGGGGAGGGGAGGAGCCGCCCCCTGCCTGGCAGTGCAGCCAGGGTATTGGATGTCTTTCATTTTTCCTTATTGTTGCCCCCCACTCTTCAGGGACAGCTTCAGGACCACAAGAAAAAGGGGACTCTGAAAATCCCCTGCCCCAAGCAGTTTGCCATCAGCACACAGGGGCAACCACCAGAGTGGGGGGCAACGAAGCTGGTGTTGCTTTCGCTGGGGTTGAGTGACGGGTGGGACCGGGGGGCAAATGGGTTCCATGGCCTCAGGGGTCCACCATCTCTTAATGTAGCAAGTTCCTCATACAACTGGGGTGGGTTCATCTTTGTCCCCCTGAAGTGGGTTCTGTGGTGGGGGACAGAGCACAGGGAAAGGAAAGGCCCATTTACTTGGCCAAAAAAAATGGAAAACCCACTGGGGACCGGGGGGCCCAAACAAAGACCTTTTCCCCTTTTCTGGGCAAAACAAAGGCCAGGGGTTCCATTCCAACCCGCCTGCTGGAACGGCAGGCCCTTTTTGCCTTCTGTGCGAAGTAAGGATGGTTCAAGGGTGGGTGTGGTGGTGGGCTTCTCTCAGGTTTGTTTCTTATACTTGAGAGCCTTTCTTGAGCAGCAAGTAAAAAAACCACAAAAATAAAAAAGCATCCACCAAGCTTTATACAAAAACAATTCCACCCCTAACCTGAAACACCACTTAACCCAGGAACAAGCGAGAGGCTGGGGCATGGGGGGGGTTTTCACCTTGGCCAAAACCCATCTAGTGGGCCCTGTGCTGCACATGCTTGCAGTTTTTAAGCAGAGAGGTAGAATCCCAATTTGGTGTTTTCGCCGGGCGGCCCTGGTCGTGGTGGGGTTTTGCGTGCAGGGTATTGCTTCAGCCCTCTTGGCCCCTTGTTGGCCCCCCACTTGCCCCTCCCTCACCTTACCCCCCAAGACACCTTCCCCAGGCCTCATGTCCCCAGGGTCAGATGGCCACCCCCACCCAACAACCACACCCACACCCCCCCCACCCACCCCGGAGATTGGCTGGGGGCTTTCCTCCAAAAGGGCCAGGGCCAGGGGGAAAGAGGGACATTCCGCAAAAACTTAATATAACCCTTGGAGTTTGGGTGGTCGTGGGAGGATGGGGAGGGGGGACCACAAATTCTAGGAAGAGCATGCTGGAGGATTGGGAGATTGAA
Organism: Ia io; assembly: GCA_025583905.1. Taxonomy (NCBI): domain Eukaryota; kingdom Metazoa; phylum Chordata; class Mammalia; order Chiroptera; family Vespertilionidae; genus Ia; species Ia io. Next base: position 2,758 of record JAJQQW010001716.1, on the reverse strand, counting down.
GGGGGTGACCCCTCCAGTCTGGCTTAATTTGGTCTCATTAGATTCCTACCTCCCACCACCCTCCCCAGGTGCATCGCTTCCCTGGAAACCTTTTGACCCGGGACCCTGGGACCAAGGCCCAAGCCCTGTTTCCGCGTCGCTTCGCTTTTTGTATCCCGCAAAAAACCGGGGTGGGTTCTTTTGAAGGGTTCGGGTATCCACAATCAAAGGGCCCAAATCCCCAAATAGCTTCGGGGGGGGTGGGGGGGGTGGGGGGAGGTATTCCCTTGGGAATTTTCCTCCTGGACGGACAGTCCATGTACAAACATCTGTGTGGTAGGGGATGGTCCATGGGAGCGAGCAGAAGCGGGGGTTGTGGTTTCCCTTCCTGTCACCACTTTTCCCGCAGGGGTACCCCCCACTGGGACCCAGGAGGGGGGAGGCCCTCCTACCTTTCCAGAAGGCTAGGGCGCTGGCTGGGGGGCCACCCCAGGGGGGAATGGCCCACTCACTTGGCTGATGCGTTTTCTTTTTTCCAAAGCCTTGCCTTCAGGGATAAAACCCAGGTCACCACTGGGGGCCCCCCCCCCAGGACAGGGGCACCCTGTGGCTTCTCCACTCGCAACCACAGGTGCCAAACCCACGTTGAAGGCAGGGGAATTTTGGTCACTCCAAAGCAATGGGGGACCACCTGCTAGCCCGGGGGGGGACAGGGGCGGTACAGTATCTTCCTCCCCGCAGGATGTCCGCCTTCAGTGAAAAAACTGCAAATTGGCCCGCCCCGTGGCTGGGGGCCTCACTCCGTGCTTTTAAACCTAAACCTTTTTCCCCATAGACACCTCCTCTGGGCCTCACCCTTTTGGCAAGGCCCTGTCCGCGGCCCAACCGGCCCAACCCTCTCCTGCAGGCCCCTCCATCCCCCCCACCACCGGGTATAACCCAGACCCTTCTGGCCAGGGCGTGGGGGCTAGGCAACAGCAGGTGCCTGCACAAAACTTGTTATGGGGACAGACAGGAATTGTGTTCCCTAAAAAACCTCAGGTGTGGAAAAAAAGGCCTAACCCCCCAAGGCGGCAAGCTCAGGGGGGGGGGGGGGGCTGTTGATTGTATTTGGGAGGTGGAGATTGGGGGTGGGGGTCTTAATTATGAGGTTTCGAAGCAGGGAATTGGAGGGCCAATCGGGGTGGGTAGCTAAATCAGATTTCCGGTCTGGTCTTATGGAGAGATGTCAGGGAAATCCACCCAGAGGGACGAGGGGCCAATGTGGAGGAGGGGGGGGTATCTGGACCAGGAGGGTTGGCTCTAGGAGAGGAGAGAGAAAAAAAACCAAAACCTGCCAAAACCGTGGCCTTGTGGGGAATTCCAGGCCTGGAGGGGGGGGACTTGTGAGAGGACTTAAATTTTAAGTTGTTCTTTAGCGCCCTATGGCTGTGGTTAATCTGTCCACAACCCAAAGGGGCCTGCTGAATTCACATGTCGTATTTTTGACGGATTGCAGGTCAGTCAAGGGAGAGTTTGCAGGGCCCTGCCCCACGGGGGATTGGTAGGGGGGGGACAGCAGCAACTTGCAATGAGTGGTGGCTTCGCCAATTGGGGGAACCCACACCTCAGGGCCCTCCTGACCCCAGGCTCTGTTCCAATCCCCCATGGGGGCCTTGTCCCCTGCCAAGGCTCTCTTGCTTGGAGGGAAGGGGGCAGCACGGCAGCTTACCCAGGGGTGGGCCCAGGGAGAGTGACTTCCACCAACCAAGCGGACGGAAAGCAGTTAGTTCTGCCCCAGGGGAAGGGGGGGGGCCCCTCGGGGGCCAAGTGGTTGTTCCTGAGGGGGGCCCCACTGCCCCATTTGGCCTGGGGAGGTTTCCCAAGGGGCCCCAAACTGGCCCCAAACCCCTGCTGGGGGGGGTGGACACTAGGTGGGTGCTCTGAGGGGGGGTCCTGGGGCCCCTTCCTCTCCAAGGGAGGGAGGGTCAGGAGGAACTTGGGTTCTGTCCTCTTAAACAACTTCTCTTCTTTCTGAGTGGGGACTGGTCCTTTTGGCCTGGGGCCTCAGGGGGCTCGGGGGGGAAAGGGGGGAAAAGTGGGAAGGAACAGGGGTCTTGCTCAGAAGGGGGAATGGAGCAAACTTAAAATGGGTCCCTGAAAGGAGGAGACTGGGGTTTGGAGGAGCAGGCTTGGTGGCCCAGCGTCCAAGGAGGGAGGGGTCCCCTTCCTTGGATATGGGCGTGCTGGACAGTGGGGAGACAAAAAACCTGTGCTTCCCTAAATTTCCACTTTACATCTGGGGGGTTTAGGGGGAGGGAGACAGAACATTTTCCAGCAGAAATTGCTTTACCCGAATCCCCTTTCCCCACCTTCAGGGTGCCGCCCCATGGAGCCCAGTCCCAGGGAGCCTTATTTCACTTGCCCACCAGGGAAGCGCCCACGGGTACCACCTTGAAGGGGGGGACGTTTTCCATTTTGGGGTCATGGAACTGGGAGGCTGCGGGAGGTGGGGGCTTTTTTTACTGGGCCCAACCTAGGCCTTCTCCCTCTGTTGTCCCTTTTCCCCCCCTCGGGCCTACAAGGGGCAGGGGGTACACAGTCTGCCTGGAGAGTTCAGGGCCTTGGGGGGGTGTTTCTACCCAGAAAGGGTGGGCCCAGGGGGGCCATTCCTCCGAATATTTCCTTGAGGGGCAGCTCTTTTAGGCCACCTTCTTGGGGGGCGGACCCAGCCCAGTGGGGCTGGTACTGTCCCTTTGGACCACTGGGCTACTTCCATCCCCGGGGAATGGGCCTCAGT
>JAJQQW010001777.1:15000-17500 GCA_025583905.1 Ia io | reverse complement strand
GGGGGGGGGGGGGGGGGGGGGGGGGGGGGGGGGGGGGGGGGGGGGGGGGGGGGGGGGGGGGGGGGGGGGGGGGGGGGGGGGGGGGGGGGGGGGGGGGGGGGGGGGGGGGGGGGGGGGGGGGGGGGGGGGGGGGGGGGGGGGGGGGGGGGGGGGGGGGGGGGGGGGGGGGGGGGGGGGGGGGGGGGGGGGGCCCCACCCCGGGGGGGGGGGGGGGGGGGGGGGGGGGGGGGGGGGGGGGGGGGGGGGGGGGGGGGGGGGGGGGGGGGGGGGGGGGGGGGGGGGGGGGGGGGGGGGGGGGGGGGGGGGGGGGGGGGGGGGGGGGGGGGGGGGGGGGGGGGGGGGGGGGGGGGGGGGGGGGGGGGGGGGGGGGGGGGGGGGGGGGGGGGGGGGGGGGGGGGGGGGGGGGGGGGGGGGGGGGGGGGGGGGGGGGGGGGGGGGGGGGGGGGGGGGGGGGGGGGGGGGGGGGGGGGGGGGGGGGGGGGGGGGGGGGGGGGGGGGGGGGGGGGGGGGGGGGGGGGGGGGGGGGGGGGGGGGGGGGGGGGGGGGGGGGGGGGGGGGGGGGGGGGGGGGGGGGGGGGGGGGGGGGGGGGGGGGGGGGGGGGGGGGGGGGGGGGGGGGGGGGGGGGGGGGGGGGGGGGGGGGGGGGGGGGGGGGGGGGGGGAGGGGGGGGGGGGGGGGGGGGGGGGGGGGGGGGGGGGGGGGGGGGGGGGGGGGGGGGGGGGGGGGGGGGGGGGGGGGGGGGGGGGGGGGGGGGGGGGGGGGGGGGGGGGGGGGGGGGGGGGGGGGGGGGGGGGGGGGGGGGGGGGGGGGGGGGGGGGGGGGGGGGGGGGGGGGGGGGGGGGGGGGGGGGGGGGGGGGGGGGGGGGGGGGGGGGGGGGGGGGGGGGGGGGGGGGGGGGGGGGGGGGGGGGGGGGGGGGGGGGGGGGGGGGGGGGGGGGGGGGGGGGGGGGGGGGGGGGGGGGGGGGGGGGGGGGGGGGGGGGGGGGGGGGGGGGGGGGGGGGGGGGGGGGGGGGGGGGGGGGGGGGGGGGGGGGGGGGGGGGGGGGGGGGGGGGGGGGGGGGGGGGGGGGGGGGGGGGGGGGGGGGGGGGGGGGGGGGGGGGGGGGGGGGGGGGGGGGGGGGGGGGGGGGGGGGGGGGGGGGGGGGGGGGGGGGGGGGGGGGGGGGGGGGGGGGGGGGGGGGGGGGGGGGGGGGGGGGGGGGGGGGGGGGGGGGGGGGGGGGGGGGGGGGGGGGGGGGGGGGGGGGGGGGGGGGGGGGGGGGGGGGGGGGGGGGGGGGGGGGGGGGGGGGGGGGGGGGGGGGGGGGGGGGGGGGGGGGGGGGGGGGGGGGGGGGGGGGGGGGGGGGGGGGGGGGGGGGGGGGGGGGGGGGGGGGGGGGGGGGGGGGGGGGGGGGGGGGGGGGGGGGGGGGGGGGGGGGGGGGGGGGGGGGGGGGGGGGGGGGGGGGGGGGGGGGGGGGGGGGGTGGGGGGGGGGGGGGGGGGGGGGGGGGGGGGGGGGGGGGGGGGGGGGGGGGGGGGGGGGGGGGGGGGGGGGGGGGGGGGGGGGGGGGGGGGGGTGGGGGGGGGGGGGGGGGGGGGGGGGGGGGGGGGGGGGGGGGGGGGGGGGGGGGGGGGGGGGGGGGGGGGGGGGGGGGGGGGGGGGGGGGGGGGGGGGGGGGGGGGGGGGGGGGGGGGGGGGGGGGGGGGGGGGGGGGGGGGGGGGGGGGGGGGGGGGGGGGGGGGGGGGGGGGGGGGGGGGGGGGGGGGGGGGGGGGGGGGGGGGGGGGGGGGGGGGGGGGGGGGGGGGGGGGGGGGGGGGGGGGGGGGGGGGGGGGGGGGGGGGGGGGGGGGGGGGGGGGGGGGGGGGGGGGGGGGGGGGGGGGGGGGGGGGGGGGGGGGGGGGGGGGGGGGGGGGGGGGGGGGGGGGGGGGGGGGGGGGGGGGGGGGGGGGGGGGGGGGGGGGGGGGGGGGGGGGGGGGGGGGGGGGGGGGGGGGGGGGGGGGGGGGGGGGGGGGGGGGGGGGGGGGGGGGGGGGGGGGGGGGGGGGGGGGGGGGGGGGGGGGGGGGGGGGGGGGGGGGGGGGGGGGGGGGGGGGGGGGGGGGGGGGGGGGGGGGGGGGGGGGGGGGGGGGGGGGGGGGGGGGGGGGGGGGGGGGGGGGGGGGGGGGGGGGGGGGGGGGGGGGGGGGGGGGGGGGGGGGGGGGGGGGGGGGGGGGGGGGGGGGGGGGGGGGGGGGGGGGGGGGGGGGGGGGGGGGGGGGGGGGGGGGGGGGGGGGGGGGGGGGGGGGGGGGGGGGGGGGGGGGGGGGGGGGGGGGGGGGGGGGGGGGGGGGGGGGGGGGGGGGGGGGGGGGGGGGGGGGGGGGGGGGGGGGGGGGGGGGGGGGGGGGGGGGGGGGGGGGGGGGGGGGGGGGGGGGGGGGGGGGGGGGGGGGGGGGGGGGGGGGGGGGGGGGGGGGGGGGGGGGGGGGGGGGGGGGGGGGGGGGGGGGGGGGGGGGGGGGGGGGGGGGGGGGGGGGGGGGGG
>JAJQQW010000771.1:0-2500 GCA_025583905.1 Ia io | reverse complement strand
GGGGGGGGGGGGGGGGGGGGGGGGGGGGGGGGGGGGGGGGGGGGGGGGGGGGGGGGGGGGGGGGGGGGGGGGGGGGGGGGGGGGGGGGGGGGGGGGGGGGGGGGGGGGGGGGGGGGGGGGGGGGGGGGGGGGGGGGGGGGGGGGGGGGGGGGGGGGGGGGGGGGGGGGGGGGGGGGGGGGGGGGGGGGGGGGGGGCTAGGGGGGGGGGGGGGGGGGGGGGGGGGGGGGGGGGGGGGGGGGGGGGGGGGGGGGGGGGGGGGGGGGGGGGGGGGGGGGGGGGGGGGGGGGGGGGGGGGGGGGGGGGGGGGGGGGGGGGGGGGGGGGGGGTGGGGGGGGGGGGGGGGGGGGGGGGGGGGGGGGGGGGGGGGGGGGGGGGGGGGGGGGGGGGGGGGGGGGGGGGGGGGGGGGGGGGGGGGGGGGGGGGGGGGGGGGGGGGGGGGGGGGGGGGTGGGGGGGGGGGGGGGGGGGGGGGGGGGGGGGGGGGGGGGGGGGGGGGGGGGGGGGGGGGGGGGGGGGGGGGGGGGGGGGGGGGGGGGGGGGGGGGGGGGGGGGGGGGGGGGGGGGGGGGGGGGGGGGGGGGGGGGGGGGGGGGGGGGGGGGGGGGGGGGGGGGGGGGTGGGGGGGGGGGGGGGGGGGGGGGGGGGGGGGGGGGGGGGGGGGGGGGGGGGGGGGGGGGGGGGGGGGGGGGGGGGGGGGGGGGGGGGGGGGGGGGGGGGGGGGGGGGGGGGGGGGGGGGGGGGGGGGGGGGGGGGGGGGGGGGGGGGGGGGGGGGGGGGGGGGGGGGGGGGGGGGGGGGGGGGGGGGGGGGGGGGGGGGGGGGGGGGGGGGGGGGGGGGGGGGGGGGGGGGGGGGGGGGGGGGGGGGGGGGGGGGGGGGGGGGGGGGGGGGGGGGGGGGGGGGGGGGGGGGGGGGGGGGGGGGGGGGGGGGGGGGGGGGGGGGGGGGGGGGGGGGGGGGGGGGGGGGGGGGGGGGGGGGGGGGGGGGGGGGGGGGGGGGGGGGGGGGGGGGGGGGGGGGGGGGGGGGGGGGGGGGGGGGGGGGGGGGGGGGGGGGGGGGGGGGGGGGGGGGGGGGGGGGGGGGGGGGGGGGGGGGGGGGGGGGGGGGGGGGGGGGGGGGGGGGGGGGGGGGGGGGGGGGGGGGGGGGGGGGGGGGGGGGGGGGGGGGGGGGGGGGGGGGGGGGGGGGGGGGGGGGGGGGGGGGGGGGGGGGGGGGGGGGGGGGGGGGGGGGGGGGGGGGGGGGGGGGGGGGGGGGGGGGGGGGGGGGGGGGGGGGGGGGGGGGGGGGGGGGGGGGGGGGGGGGGGGGGGGGGGGGGGGGGGGGGGGGGGGGGGGGGGGGGGGGGGGGGGGGGGGGGGGGGGGGGGGGGGGGGGGGGGGGGGGGGGGGGGGGGGGGGGGGGGGGGAGGGGGGGGGGTGGGGGATGGGGGGGGAATTGTGTGGTAAAATAAAACTGTAACTTAACCATTTCAAAAAACATCAACATAAAAAAAAAATTAAAAACAAAAAATTGTAAAAAACTCATAATAACACCCACAATTTAATAGTTAAAAAATTAATAACAAATTCTTAATATTTAATAAAAATAAAATAATAGATCAAAAAATTTGAAGGAATCCCATAAAAACTTCAAAAAAAAAAACAAATAAAACTACAAACAAAAATATTAAATTACTAAAAAACAAATAATAAACATTTAATAATTCAATTAAAAATCGTAAAAATTCTATACAATATATTAAAAATAAATTATAAAAAAGTAATAATAAACAACATTAACAACATTATTACATTCTTTAACTAAAAAAATAAATTATAAACACAAATATATTTTATAAAAACCCATTTAAAAAACAAAAATTTGGGTTAAGGGTCGGGGGAGGGAGGGTTAATAAATGGTAATTAGGATAACATTGAAACCCCACACAATTTCATATACCAAGACAACAAAACCAAATTTTTTACTACATAACAAAATTAAAAAATTTACCCAATATAAATTATTAAAATCATTACATATTAAAGAAATTATAATTATTTACAGTAAACAAAATAATATTTTACTACTACAATATTCCTCACCTTTCTTTACTAAATTAAAAAAATTTATAATTAATACAAATAATAAAAACAAATACCAAAAAATAAAACACTTAACCATAAAATAAAAAAAATCAATTAAAAGAGGGGGGGGTGCGTTGGGGGAGGGGTTATATTGATAAAAAACAAGTTGCCCCTAGCCCACACACCCACAACCACCAACAAAACCCCCCCCAGTCAAAAAAAAAAACCATTTGGTGTCCCTGGGTAAAGTATTACTTCACTTTTTAATACTTTGGCCAGGATTAGCTATTTTCCTTATCTGATTAAACCACCATTTTCAAGGGAAGTTAAATGTAGCTACCAAGGCAAAGGAAAATATACAATTAAAAAGTTTAACAAAATTACATTCCATAAATTTTTTCTCAAAATTTCAATACAATTACAAAGAAATTAAAAAGCCAA
>JAJQQW010001561.1:15000-23892 GCA_025583905.1 Ia io | reverse complement strand
CCTTCCTGAGTTGGGGTTTTGGGAAATTAAGGGGGGGGGACGGGGGGGAAATTTTAAAAAGGGGGGGAAAGGGGCCATCGGGAAAAATTTTTTTCCCTCAAAGGTTTTTTGAGGGTTTTTTTTTAAGATCCTTTTGGGGGGGAGTTGGGAAAATTTTAGTTGGGAGGGGAGGGGGGGGAGAGAGGAAGGAAAGGGTAGGACCTTCTTTACCCCCCCCCCATGTAACCTTCGGTGCTCTTGAGGAAACTAAAATAAGCGAAGGATAGATGAAAAGGGAGTACTTAGATCCTTGGGAACTGAACTGGGGGTATCAGACCTTGGGGGAATTTGGAAAGGGAGCAAGGTAGGCTAAGGGACAGGGGGAAAGGCTATTCTTAAGAAGTTTAGGGGATATTTTAGAGGCGGAAGTAAGGTATATGATGGTTATGTACGAAAGTGAAAGATCTCATGACTCTTAGAAGATAGAATGGGGAAGAACAGGGATAATGAGATGGGTTGTTTAGGAGGGATGGAGGGGGACCCCCCCCAGCTTTGGCATGGGAGGAATTTAGGCGGAGGTGGTTAGGAGGAGGGAGGATACAGTGGATCATAGGAGGAAAGGATTTGAGGAAAGAGAGGGAGACATGAGGGTTGAGAGGAATTTAGTTTGGTAGTTGGAGGTGATGTTAAGGATGATTCTTCCTTCTGGACAGGGGACAGGTTGGTTGGTGGGATTAATTAGGGCGTGCGGTGGTTTGGTGTCTGGTTGGTGTGGGAGGTTCCTAGAAAAGTGGTTGGTTCATTTACTAGTTCGTTTACTTTGTGTTCCAGGGGTTATAAAAATGTGTCGGGGGAATTTTAATGTCTGGTGTTTTTTGTGAGGTCTGTTTTGCGTAGGGGGGTTTGCTTAGTTTGGGAACTTTGCATTTTGATGAATAATACAAGCTTCAAATGGATTAAGGTTCAAACTCTAGAGGCTTTAGTTTACCCTTTGGGGCCTCTCTTCCTTCTTTCTCACCCTTCCACCCCCCACCACCTCCCTCTCGCCCGTCCTAATTTTGGGGTTTTTTTTTCCATGTTGTATAAGATCACCTTTTTGGTAACCAACCACTTGCTGGTCACAAGGAACATTGCTGGGTGGACTCCTAAAAAATGGGCCCTTTATTTACTGGGGCCTACCTTCTCCATTTGTTTTTTTATTTTTGCATTTCTGTAATGTATTGTTTCTATTGGATTTTTTTTCCAGACAGGGTAAAAAGGGGATGAGGGAGAAGATAGGAGATAGAGCAAAAAACAATTCATGGGAGGGAGAGGAGGCAATCATTGGATCCGGGCCTTGGGCATGCCTGTACTCCCCCATCACCCTCAACTGGGGGGTAGTTCCAGTGGGGGGGTCCAACAAACCTGGGGGCATGGGGGGGCCACTGGTACCCCGGGAATTAGAACTGGTGAAACCTCCCTGGTTTATTAGGGGTTCAGTTGTATCAAAACCAACTTGAGCCCCACGCCCCTGCTGGGGCACCAAGGAATATTTTTTTATTAAGATGGGAAAAGATTTACAGGGAAGCACATTTACGGTGCATGTCAATGGAAGATTGGCTTACATCGGGAAAGTGAAAAGGGAGTGGGGGGGGGGAAAACTGCAAGGGAGAGGAAGTTGGCTGGAGGGAAAGGGTTTTGTCTTCAGAGAAAAACCAAGCCAGGAAGGCGACAGGGTGGCCTGTGATGGGATGGGGGGGGACCCAACTCCTGTTGTAATCTGGGGTAGGGAAGCAGGAGGGGGGCAGTGGGGGTCAGGCAGAAGGGTTGGGGGGCAGATAATGTGGAGGTGAAGAAAAGGGTGGGGTGTCACCTCAAAAAAACAGGGGGTAGGTGCGGGCCTTGGTTTACCTTTGGGATTTTTCAGGGCTATCAAAATTATGAGGGCTGGCTCAGGGGCTTCTAGGAGTTCGGTAATTTATCTGGGCCCGTCTGGGTTCCTGGGCTTAAACACCTATGGGCCCATTGTTTGCAAGCTCGTTTGATTTTGTTGGCATCTTAGCGGAGGTGGAGGGCAGGGAAGTGGGGATCTGAGGGCGCGGGTATTCGTTACCCATTTGGGAGGGCCTCTGGCGGGGCCGGGGGGCCAAGAACTTTGAGGGATTCTTCACTAGGTGTACTTTGTGGCCAAGGCCCCACCCTGATAAGTACCGTACCTGGTCTGGGGCTTTGTTGGCAGGACATATGGTCTCAGCAAAACTCTAGGGTGGATCTGCTCTGTCTTTTTAATCTGCTCCATAAGGGGCTGCTCCAGGGGGGAATAGCTGGGTCTATATTAAAATAAGGTAATATAATTAATTTTTAAAATTTTTAAATAAATTGCAATCCCAAACATAATAGGGCCTGAGGTGTCAGGTATGCGCTTCCCACCAAAGTCCCATGTGGGGTAAAGGATGGGTGTGGCTACTATTGGAACCAGCAACAGATTTCTTAGTACCATTTCCATTCTTGCCCTACTGAAACTGGTTTCCTAGTGGGTGGACCAAAACAGGTGCTCCCACATTTAACTAGGGGGTTGGGACCCAGGGGGGACCCACTTGGGGCCCAAACTTTGTCCTTTTTGTATTCACCCCTGTCCCTTTTTATATTTTGGACCTCCTTAAAAAACCGAGGAATGGCCCTTGTTTGTTTATGGTTTTTTTTTTTTTAATTTACTAAATCTTTATTTTTATTATGGATTTTCAGGCGGGGGGAGGGAGGAGGGGAGCAAGAGAAATGTCAGAGAGAGGGAAAAGTTATACCCCAATGTGGAATGAGTATAGGGGAAGTATGATACTAATGATTCGTGGGATGGCTTCGTGCATGTGCCCCCCCCACTGGGGCATTTAGGCCGGCACCTTCTTGGGGCATGTTCCACTAGGGCCCTGGGGGTGACTGGGGAAAATCGTTTTCGCTAACCCTTCCTACTTTTTCAACATTTTTGAGTCCTGGGGGGGTGATGCTTTGGGCCACTGGGGAACCCCACGGGATATGCCGGCTGGGCCTGTTTTTTTGTATCCTTTTTTAGGGCAGGGACATTGTTGTTTTTTTAAATTTGTGGAACATTAGTTATTAGGGGGTCCCACAAAAAAGGGGACTATATAAAAACTTTTTTGTTGGACCTCCTACCCCTACCTTTTAGAGGGTTTTTCATTTGGACCCTTTTTCATAGTCGTAATCTTCTTCGTGCCTGGAAAGGTCAATAGCTTGAGGTGAGTTCCAGGTGCTTTCACATGCCTCTATTAAAAACTTCAGCGTGCGTAGGGGGGGTCTCTAAGGGCGTGGTTGGCATCTCGAGTTATGTGGTTGGTGGGAATGGGGGAGGCCATTATTTTGCCCACTTGCTTTATGGGGGCAAGGGGCCACGTGGTGATTTTGGAGGTTTGCCCCGTTTTGACCCCCCCTCCGGTTGGGGCCTAGGAGGGATTTTTCAGATTTGGGAGGTGAATTTGGTGGGGGCTACTGAGGTCGGGGGGGGGGGGGGGGAACCCACTTTTTGCAGCGGAGAGGGGGGGGGACTATGGTGGCTTGGGGGTGGGGCTGGAAGGAATGGGGTCCGGACCCAGGGGCAAAAGTTCTTGTCTGTGGAATTAGGGCCCTTCCCCCCTTGGGGGGGGTCATGGTTTTTCCAGGGGTTGGTACTGCACCACTTTGGTCAGGGATACATGGAAGTGGACCCTTTCCGCCACCCTGGGGGCTGGGGTATCTTGCAGGGGTTTAAAAACCAAATTTGGTTGTAACTCTCAACTCGCGGTATTATTACAAGGGCTGGTCTACCCTCGGAGGCCCCCTTTTTTTAATTGTTTAGTATGGGCCCCAGGGGACTTAACTTTTATTGGTGGGGGCCACAGGGCCGCTTTTTGGCAGGAAACTAATTTTCCGGCCCAACAGGGGAGGGTTTGGGAGGACGGAAAAAAGTAAATAAGAATCATTGGTCAGGGGGTATGCCTTTTTAAAATTGGCTCCTTTTTCGGTAAACATAAAAGGAGACCACATAAATCAGGCAATTTGGGTTTCTTAGGTGGGGGAAAAAATTTGGGCCTCAGTTTTCAGTGGGGCTACTTCCCCAAAAGGGGTTTATTGGCGAGTCCCTGGGGGTTTGCAGCAGGGATATGCCCAACCTTGGTGGTTTTTAAGTTTAAATGCCAGGGGGGTTCTTACGGGGGGGGACCCAAAACACTAGGGCCTGGGGGGGGACCTTACGTTAAATTGGGGGGGGAAGCAAACGTTGGGGTACGGCGGGGGATTATACATTTCTTTCTAGGCCCATGGTCTTCCCTAAATTACCAAAGGACGATGTTCCCTTTTTTTTCCCCAATGTTCCCAACGCATTATTGAAGGGGTTGGTGGGGGGGCCCCCCAATCACGACTCGGCTTATGGGGAACACCTCTTTTGGGAAAATTTGCAAAAAATTTTTAGGGAATTATTTTTGCCTTCCCCAAACCAAATGTCTTATGGGCAACTTTGGGGGTGGGGGTTTGGGGCTCTCATATCCAAGGTGTTCAAGGGGGATTTCCCATCAATTTTCCTGTTAGGGGGGGATAAATGGGATTTGAAGGGGAAAACTAGGGGGGGGGACCCCCACTTTGCGGAGGTCCAATCGGGAAAGGCCAAAGTGCCCATGGTTTTTTTTCCAACCTGGGTTGGAAGTGGGGGAGGGATAGGGGCCAGCCTTCCCACCCCAAAATAAACCCCCTTTTTGGGGACGAAGACCCGGGAGGAGGAAAAAAAAAGCAAAGGGGGGGGCTGGGGGGGGGGGGGGGGGTGGGATTGGGTTAGGGTTCTTGGGGGGTGAAAGGGTTTGGGGGGTACACATGGGGGGGCCTTCTTGGAAAATTACATGGGGGGGGGGGGGAAGGGCAGCTTTGAGGTAGCTTGGAGGGCCCACCCAATTTGGGGGGGGGGGGGGGTTCCGTGGGGTGGGTGGGGGGGGGGTTTTCCCAAAGGGGGGGAGGGTCTGGCCACAGGGGGGGGGTGGCGGGGGGGTCGGGGGGGACCCCGAGCCTCTGGGGGAGGTAGGGGGCTCGGTTTTTCCCAACGGTGGGTGAAAGCGGGGTGGGTTGGGTCCCATGGGGGGTGTGGGCTGAAACGCCGTTTTTGGGAGGAATTTCGGGGGGGGTATGGGGGGGGATGGGGTGGGGGCCCGGGGCGGGTTGGGGGGGACAGGGGGGGGGGGCCATCAATTGGTAGGCCCCGGGTTGGGTTGGCCTGGGGTCACCCATTAATTGGGGTGGGCCAAACGGGGGGCCGGGGGAACAAACGGGGGCCACCCACCTGGGGGCTACATTGGTGGGTTAAATCATTTTTTCGGAGGGGGATTTTTTTTTTTGGTGGGGAGGGTCTAAAATGGGGAGGGGGGGCACAAAATATTCCCGGGGTTAATGGAAAAATTTTTGGGGGGGGGAAGGGGGTTTCGGGGGGGGGGCAAAATGGTTGTTAAGGTACAAGGGCCCCCCCAAGGGCCCATGGTGGTGAGGGGGGGGGGAATATATGGGGGGGTAGGGGGGGTGTGGGGGAATTGGCGGGTAAACCAGGGTCATTTCTGGGGGGGGGGAGGGGGTGGGTTTTACCAATCGGGCCTGGTGGGGTGGGTTCTGGGGGGGGGGGGGGGGGGCTTGGGGGGGGGGGTGGGGTATGTGGTTGGGGGGGGGGTGGTTGGGGGGAAAACCAGGAAGGATTCTATTTTTTTTAACCATGGGAAATGGGTGGAAAGGGGTGGGACTTGTGGGGAAACCAATTGTGATTGTTGGCGGATTTGGGGGGGGGGGGGGGGAAAGACAGGATTTTGGTAAAGGGGGTGGGTTGGGGGGGCGGGGGGGGGGGGGTACCTTGGATTTGGAGGGCTCTTGGGGGGGGGGGGGGGGCCCCTTACCCCAATTGGGGGGTCCCTTTTTTTTTTGGGTGAGATTTCATGTTTCAGGGGTGGGGTAGGGGGATGGGGGCTGGGGCCGCCTTTAGTTGGTGGGTTTGGGGGGTTTTTTTTTTGGGCCCCCCACATTTTTGTCCCTTTACTTTCTTGTACATATGGGTTTTTTTTAGTGGGGTGTTACCTGTTTTTCTTTGGGGGGGGGGGCCCCAAACCCCGGCCCCCTGATACCCAGGGGGGGTTTAAAATTTTCGGGGTCGGGGGGGCTTCAGGGGGGGGGGGGCTAAATTTATTATTTTTAAAACTGGGGGGGGGGGGTATTGGAGGGGGGGGGGGGGGGGGGGTTTTGGACCAAAATGGGGGTTAGGGGGGGCCCTTCAGGGGTGGGGGAAAGGGTGGGGGGGGGGCAGCAGGGGGGGTGGGTCAAAGGGGGGGGGGGGGAAAGTTTTATAGGGAAGGGGGGGGCTCAGTGGGGGGGGGGGGGCCCCCCGGTTTCTTTTTTTAATGGGGGGGCCCAAAAACTTCCCCAATGTTTGGGGGGTTAAAATTTTTTTGTGGGGGGGGTTTGGGGCAGGGGGGAAAAGAAATGACATGGGCCCGGGTTGGGGGGGGCTATTTTTTTGTTTTTTAAGTTTTGTTAGGGACATTAAAACAATTGGGGGGGGGAACCCATTCAGTTTTTTCTGGGGGGACATCCATCGTTTTTTTTAAGGGCTTTGAAAAGGAAAAGGGGGGGGGGGGCCTGTTCGGGGTTTATGGGGTTCATGCTGGGGGAGGGGGGGGCAGTTGGGGGCTCTCTTTCTTTTACCCTGGGGGGGGTGGGGTGGGGGCCCCACTTTTTTTTTTTTTAAAAAGGGGGGGCCCCCCAACACCTAAGTTGTATTTGGGCCCATACAGGTCGGGTAGGTTTTTTTTCACCTTTTCCGGGGGTTGGGGGATTTTTTCTTGGGGGGGGGGAAAGGACTACAAAAACACCCTTTTTTCACCAAAATGGGGGGGGGGGTTTGCCTTAAAAAACCAACATTTTTCCCCACCCAGGGGGGGGGGATTTTTTTTTTAAGGTTTTTTAAGGGGGGGGGTTTTCACAAATTCCAAAAAAAACTTTTTAAAATATTTGGGTGGGGGAACTTCAAAAATTTGGGTACCCTTTTCATCAATCTTGGGGGTCCTGGTTCCCATCCTTTTTTTTCTTTTCCTTTTTTTTTCAAACAAAAACCCTGGTTGGGGGGAATTTTGGATATTAGTTTATGTCAAATACCCAGGGATATTTGGGGGAGGGGGGGAGGGGGGGGGGGGGGGGGTTTTTTTTATTACTGGTGGTTTGGGGGAAAAAAAGGGGGGGGGGGGCTTTGGTTTGGATTTGGCCTTAATAGTTTTTTGGGGGGGGCACCCCTGGGGGGGGGGGGGGAGTGGGCAATGTGGGGGCCAAATTTAGGGGGTTCATGTTTCACCCACCTTCCCCTTACCAAAATTGGTTAAAGGGGGCATTTTAGGGGGGGGATAAACCAGGGGGGAAAATTAAAAGGGGGGGGTTTTTTTCAAGGGGGTTTTTTCCAAGGTTTTGTTATTTCTCACGGGGGGGTCCAAGGGGTTCATTCTATTGATTATTTGGGGGAATGGTTTCCAAAGGGGGGCCGATTTTCAGGGGGTATTCCCAATTGGGGGGGCACCAAAAAATTTTTCACATATTTTTTCTTTGGTTTGGGGGGCTTTATCCATTGGGCCTTTTTCGGTGGTTGGGTAGTTGGTTTTCTTTCAAAAAAAACAAAAAAAAACGGGGACCCCACAAAGAGGGCCCTCTTTAAACAAAATAAATTATAAAGGGTTTTTAAAAAGTTCGGGGGGGGGTGGGGGGGGTTGGGGGGGGCGGGTGGGGGGGGGGCTTTTGCCTTTCATTGGGACTGAGGTTGGCTTTGGGGGGGGTTTTGGGGGGTGGGGGGGGGGGGGGGGGGGGGGATGGGGTTTCTTCAATTTAGGGGAAAAATAATGTGGGTTTTCCAAAATTAAAAAAGGGAAGATGGGGCCCAACCCTTGGTCTTGGGGGGGTGGGGGAAATTAGGCTTTTGGAAGGGGGGGGGGGTTTTATAGGGGGGGCTTTTTGGTGGCCCATGCCCAAAAAATTGGGGGGGTTCCAGGGGGGGGTGGTGGGATGGGTAACAATTTTTTTTTGGGGGCCAGGGGGGGGAAAAGGGGGGGGGGGCATTTTGTGGGGGGGGCTTTGGGGTCCCCCCATCAATTTTGAACATATTTAAAAAATCAAAGAGGGATGGGGGTGGGGGACCCCCCAAAGGGGGGGGGGCTTAACAAAAATTAGCCTAGGGGCCATTGCCTTAAACCCAGGGGGGTGGTGGGGGGGTTTTGGACCAAAGGGGGGGGGAATAAACTAACTTTTGGGTGTTTTTGGGGGGATTTTTCTCGGGGGAAAACGGGGTTTCCACAATGGGGGGGGGGGCCATTTCCTTGTTTTATTTTTGTTTCTAAAAAAGGGGGGGGGGGGGTTGGCGGGGGGGGGTTGTCCCCTTAAGGAATTATTAAATTGGCCGTCCACTGGGGGTTTATTATGTGGGGTGGGAACAGTATGGAAATTCAAAAAAAATATTTTAGGGAGGGGGGGGGGTTTATTATTTTCTGGGTTTTTAACTTAACCACAAACCCCAGGTTTTTGGACCGGGCCTTTGGGGGGGGGGGGTAAAGGGGTTTTTTCTGGGGGTTTTTTTTTGCCCTTTTTTTATATTGGGGGGAAAAAACCCTTTGGGGGGGGTGGCGGTTGGGCCTTTTATTTTTTGAGGGGGGGGGGGGAGGGGGTTCACCCCCCCCCAGGTTTAAAAAGCCCACTGGCGGGGGGGGGGCCCACCCCAGGGGGCCGGGGGGGGGGGGGGGGTTACTTAAAGGGGGGGGGGGCCTTTTTGTCCTGGAATGGGGGGTTGTTAATTGGCTAAAACCCTGGGGTCGAAAAAACCCCCAAAATATGGGGGGGAAAAAAAAAAAAAAAAAATGGAAATAGGGGACCTACGGGGGGTTACCCATC
>JAJQQW010001561.1:0-2500 GCA_025583905.1 Ia io | reverse complement strand
TTTAAAGAAATGCTCCTAAAATCTAGGCTTAAAAAAGGGGGTTGGGAAATAATGGGGAATGAATGAAAAAAAAAATTTCACACTTGGTGCTGGACAAATACATTGTGTGTTCCAGACTTTGGTTTGGGGGAACAAACCTTCAAAAAAAACAAGCAGCCCCCAACGCTTTTGGAATATGTCCCAATTTTTTCAGAGGGAAGGAATGCATTGGCAAGGGTAGTAAAGTATAAGTTTGGGGACTGGCTACAAATAGTACAAAATCTCCAGATAAAGATTTATAACAATGTTTAATAAAACCTTCAGGGTTAAAAGTGTTTTTGGGGGGAATTTTTTAAAAAAAATAATTATCAATGTAAAAATTCTTTCTATTTAAACGGAACGGGCACCATAAGTATACAAAAAGGAAAAAAATTAAAAGGCAAATATGGTCTTCAAAACTGATGATCCCCAATTAAAGAAAAAGGAGGGGGAAAGGGGAAAAGTGGGCTCGGCAAAGGGAATTGTAGGAGGGAGGGAATAAAGTGGTAAAAGAAAAAAAATATGCAAACCAAAAGAATTTAATATATGCATTATACATAGCCCAGGGACCACAAGACCAATCTAGTGTGTTCTGGGAAGGCCCCCGTGGAGGGGTTGGGGGGGGGCCCTGGATGGAGTGGGGGAGCCAACGGGAGAAAAAATGGGGGGCCACAGTTAATAGAACGATTTTCAAAAAAAATAAAGGGGGGGGGGGGGAAAAAAATTAAACCCTTTTGTGTTTGTGGAAAAAAAATTCGTACTTCAAAATAGGAAAGAAAATGGGTGGGGGTTAGGGGGAAAAAATTTTCAGGGGAAAAAAAAAAAAAGGGAACACGGTTAAAATAAAAAAATAATGGGTGGTCCCTGACAATTGTGGAAGGGGGGGCTACCTTAGTCCAAAATTAAGGCTTCCCCCAAAAAAGGGGGGGGCCCCCAAAAAAACCAACAGGTTTAGGCCCCTGGGGGGCAGAAAGTGGGGAAGGGTGGGAAAATTGGTTAAAAAGGGGGGCCCCCAAAAGGCCAATATTGAGAAAACCCAAATAAAAAAAAAGAAAAGTTTAAAAAAAAATGGGGCGGGGAAACAGTAAAAGGGGAAAGGACACCAAATTTGGTTAGGGGGGGGGGCAAGGGGAAACAGGGGTGGGCAAAAACTGGCCCTTGTCATAATCTTTTTGAAAAAGCTTTAAAAAAAAGCGTGTGGGGATTAAAATCCCAGGGGAACGGGTAGAAATTGCAAAATAGGAAAAAAAAATAAAAATAGAAAGGAAATAAAAAGAAAAAAAAGAAAAAAAAAAAATGGGTGGCTGGACAAAATTCCCAAATAAAAGGTTGAAATAAATGCCGGGAAAAAAATTGGAATAAGGAGGTGGAGCTGGAAAAATCCAGAAAAGGGGAAAGGGGTGAAAACAAAAAAAAGTGGAAAAAGCCAGGAAGTTGGGGGACCTTTCCCTTTTTAAATAAGAAATATTTTTGGGACAAGGGTAAAAGGTGGGGTGAGGGTGGAAAGGGGGAAAAAAGAAAGTGGGAGGAAAAAGAAAAACACAAAATCATGGGGGTGGGAAACAAAAAAGATTAGTAAAATTTTCATGGTTGGGGTCTGGCATTGGGGCCCATTTAAAAACATTTTGTTCCTGAGGGGGAGGTTTGGCCAGAAAGGGGGGTTTAAGGTTTCCCCAAAGCCTCGGGGGGGGGGGGGGCGGAAGGGTGGGGGGGACCAAGTGGGACGGGAGTGCCTGAGTAAAGAGTGGGGGACAAAGGCCTCGGGGGGGCAACAAAAGGGGTTGTACAAATTTTTCCGGGCCAGACAGGTGGGGGGGGGGGGGCGGGGGATAAGGCTGGGGAGGCGCCCTAGGCCCATGGCTGGGTAGGGTTCTGGGTTGGGGGGGGCCCTCCGGGTAACCCTCCTTAAACCCCCCCCCACCATTCGGGGTAAAAGGAAGGGAACTTCCCTAGGAGGGGGGAAGGGGGGGTTTTGTTGTTGGTCCTTGAATGGGAACAGGTCTGTAGGGATTGAAGCATGGGAAACCCCCTATTGTGTGGGGTGTGGAAAGCTCGGAATGAACATTGTCGGCTAGTGACAAATTGGGAAAAAATATTTGGGAGTCACTGAGTGATCTGTAAGGGGACGCTGGAATGACTTTTTACCCAACATAAAAAAAACTCCCTTGGGAGGATGGGCAAAGGGGAAATAAGGGTGGGGGGGGAACAAAAAACTTCCCTGTACGGAAAACTTTTTTGGCCATTAGGGTGCCCTTTTTGTTCCCTGGGCTGCTTATAAAATAATAGGGTGAGTGGAGGGGGGGGGGAGAAAAAAAAAAACATCAGTTTTTTAAAAGAGGAGGAAAAATCATTTGTTGGTTTGCTTTCCTTGCCACGGCCCCCCATGTGCCCTTGGGGGGCCCGAATCAAAAAACCTGGGGACCCTTTCAGTTCGCAGGCCCGGGGGGGGGCCAAACGCTTTAAGTCCCCCACTGAAGCCAAA
>JAJQQW010001850.1:0-2500 GCA_025583905.1 Ia io | reverse complement strand
CCCCCCCCCCCCCCCCCCCCCCCCCCCCCCCCCCCCCCCCCCCCCCCCCCCCCCCCCCCCCCCCCCCCCCCCCCCCCCCCCCCCCCCCCCCCCCCCCCCCCCCCCCCCCCCCCCCCCCCCCCCCCCCCCCCCCCCCCCCCCCCCCCCCCCCCCCCCCCCCCCCCCCCCCCCCCCCCCCCCCCCCCCCCCCCCCCCCCCCCCCCCCCCCCCCCCCCCCCCCCCCCCCCCCCCCCCCCCCCCCCCCCCCCCCCCCCCCCCCACCCCCCCCCCCCCCCCCCCCCCCCCCCCCCCCCCCCCCCCCCCCCCCCCCCCCCCCCCCCCCCCCCCCCCCCCCCCCCCCCCCCCCCCCCCCCCCCCCCCCCCCCCCCCCCCCCCCCCCCCCCCCCCCCCCCCCCCCCCCCCCCCCCCCCCCCCCCCCCCCCCCCCCCCCCCCCCCCCCCCCCCCCCCCCACACAACCCCCCCCCCCCCCCCCCCCCCCCCCCCCCCCCCCCCCCCCCCCCCCCCCCCCCCCCCCCCCCCCCCCCCCCCCCCCCCCCCACCCCCCCCCCCCCACCCCCCCCCCCCCCCCCCCCCCCCCCCCCCCCCCCCCCCCCCCCCCCCCCCCCCCCCCCCCCCCCCCCCCCCCCCCCCCCCCCCCCCCCCCCCCCCCCCCCCCCCCCCCCCCCCCCCCCCCCCCCCCCCCCCCCCCCCCCCCCCCCCCCCCCCCCCCCCCCCCCCCCCCCCCCCCCCCCCCCCCCCCCCCCCCCCCCCCCCCCCCCCCCCCCCCCCCCCCCCCCCCCCCCCCCCCCCCCCCCCCCCCCCCCCCCCCCCCCCCCCCCCCCCCCCCCCCCCCCCCCCCCCCCCCCCCCCCCCCCCCCCCCCCCCCCCCCCCCCCCCCCCCCCCCCCCCCCCCCCCCCCCCCCCCCCCCCCCCCCCCCCCCCCCCCCCCCCCCCCCCCCCCCCCCCCCCCCCCCCCCCCCCCCCCCCCCCCCCCCCCCCCCCCCCCCCCCCCCCCCCCCCCCCCCCCCCCCCCCCCCCCCCCCCCCCCCCCCCCCCCCCCCCCCCCCCCCCCCCCCCCCCCCCCCCCCCCCCCCCCCCCCCCCCCCCCCCCCCCCCCCCCCCCCCCCCCCCCCCCCCCCCCCCCCCCCCCCCCCCCCCCCCCCCCCCCCCCCCCCCCCCCCCCCCCCCCCCCCCCCCCCCCCCCCCCCCCCCCCCCCCCCCCCCCCCCCCCCCCCCCCCCCCCCCCCCCCCCCCCCCCCCCCCCCCCCCCCCCCCCCCCCCCCCCCCCCCCCCCCCCCCCCCCCCCCCCCCCCCCCCCCCCCCCCCCCCCCCCCCCCCCCCCCCCCCCCCCCCCCCCCCCCCCCCCCCCCCCCCCCCCCCCCCCCCCCCCCCCCCCCCCCCCCCCCCCCCCCCCCCCCCCCCCCCCCCCCCCCCCCCCCCCCCCCCCCCCCCCCCCCCCACCCCCAAAAACTTTTTTTTTTTTTTTTTTTTTTTTTTTTTTTTTTTTTTTTTTTTTTTTTTTTTTTTTTTTTTTTTTTTTTTTTTTTTTTTTTTTGGGGGGGCTCATTTTTTCAACCCTTTTATAACAAAAACCCCCCATTTTTTTTTTTTTTTTTTTTTTTTTTTTTTTTTTTTTTTTTTTTTTTTTTTTTGGTTTTACCCCCACCACACATTTATTTTTTTTTTTTTTTTTTTTTAAACCCCCAAACCTTTTTTTTTTTTTTTTTTTTTTTTTTTTTTTTTTTTTTTTTTTTTTTTTTTTTTTTTTTTTTTTTTTTTTTTTTTTTTTTTTTTCTTTTTTTTTTTTTTTTTTTTTTTTTTTTTTTTTTTTTTTTTTTTTTTTTTTTTTTTTTTTTTTTTTTTTAACCACCACACTCCACCTTTTTTTTTTTTTTTTTTTTTTTTTTTTTTTTTTTTTTTTTGTTTTTTTTTTTTTTTTTTTTTTTTTTTTTTTTTTTTTTTATTTTTTTTTTTTTTTTTTAACCCACCACCTCACACAACCACCAAAAACCCCACCACAACACCCCCACCACAAAACACAAATTTTTTTTTTTACCACCAAAACCCACTTTTTTTTTTTTAATTTTTTTTTTTTTTTTTTATTTTTTTTTTTTTTTTTTTTTTTTATTTTTTTTTACTTTTTTTTTAAGTTTTTTTTATCTTTTTTCCTAATATTTTACAATCTATCAATAATTTTAACACTAAATTTCCAACTTGCTTATTTCACACACTCACAGTTTTTTTTATTCTTCTACTTCCTCTTTATTTCTTTTAAAAAAAACATCACTTCTTTTTTTCTTTTCTTGTCCTCTTAGTCTGTCTTTTCTTTTTTCATTTTGTTTTTTTCTTTTTACACTTTCCTTTTTCCTCTTTCCTTTCCAATTTTCTTTTGTTTCTTTTTTATTTTCAACCATTTTCTGTTAATGCTATTTTTTTTTTGTTGTTCCTTTTTTTCCTTTCTTGGAGTCCTTTTCTTAGTTTTTGTTTTTCTTCTTACCTTCTTCTTCTTTTTTTTTTATA
>JAJQQW010000860.1:0-16791 GCA_025583905.1 Ia io | reverse complement strand
CCCAAACCCTTATCCTAACCCTAACCCTAGCCCCAACCAAATTCTCTAACCCTAACACCACAACTAACATCGATGACGTTTTCATTTCCAGCAGGTCCCTGGGCCAAATCATTATCACCTGGGGTCACTTGGGCCTGCCAACGTGGCCCCTCCATCTTGGTGACATCATCACTTCCGGCTTAATGGCATAACCTACTATCTATCAAAAACTCCAACTCATTGTACCTGAAGTATGAATGTAACCAGTAGCAAACTCGGTTCTATCCATTTGAACACAATTTCCACGTCATGAAACAATGCGTTACAGATATTAAGGGCCTATATGCATGTATTCACAGTGTTTGAAGCACTTTATTCAATATTAACCTAGGTTATCATTGTGAATTTTCCGAGTTGGATCACTCACTTTCTTCCAGAGCCTCAGGCTACTTCATTGTGAATTCCAATTTGGTTTAAACATCGTTTTTTATAAATATACCAGCTCTTTAAACGTTATTACGACTTGAAAGTCTATCCTACCTTTCACAGCGCTTTGGATACAAATTCTCAGTATTTCAAAATTCAGTAGAGATGTTCCGGTGGTAAAACGTATTCCAAGAGTTCAAGAGCCACTCTGACACATCCCGCTGGTCTGTTGTTTTGAGCTCTGAGAGTTTTTATTTTACCACGGGTGTCATACCGGCATTGTAAATGCACATTAAAACACAACTTGGAACAGTAGCCTAACTGACATTTTGATTTCATATTGTCCTCAATACTTTCATCCTGTTAAACAGCATTAGGAAAATAAATTTTTTTCAGTGTTTCACCAACTCATTTTCCCGGAAACGCCAACTCCTTCTGACGGGAAAAATAAATGTTAAGAGTGTCACACTGGGTTCTCAGCTGTTTGACCAAGATTTCGCAGTGACAAAGTTGTGACGTTCAGATATTCAGTCTATTGGAATATATATTCCTAGTGTGTGAAGCACATTACTAAATATTTCCCTACTCTGGAGATGTAAATTCTCAGTGCTACACTCCAATTTGTCCAGTGATTGAAGCTCATTCATTGTGAATATCCAATATTACTACACCCTGACCCTAACCCTATCCCTAATCCTCTAATCCTAACCCTAAACCTAGCCCTAACCTGAGCCTGAACCTTACCTAGTCCGAACTCTTATACTAACCCTAACACTAGCCCCAAGCCCAATTCTCTAACCCTGACACCAAAACTAACCTCGATGACGTCATCACTCCTAGCAACTCCCTGGGCCCAATCATTATCACCTGGGGATCACTAGGGCCTGCCCATTTGGCCCCTCCATCTTGGTGACATCATCACTTCCGGCTTAATGGCATAACCTACTATCTATCAAAAACGCCAACTCATTGTTCCTGAAGTATGAATGTAACCAGTAGCAAACTCGGTTCTATCCATTTGAACACGATTTCCACGTCATGAAACAATGCGTTACAGATATTAAGGGCTTATATGCTTGTATTCCCAGTGTTTGAAGCACTTTATTCAATATTAACCTAGGTTATCATTGTGAATTTTTCCGAGTTGGATTCACTTTCTTCCAGAGCCTCAGGCTACTTCATTGTGAATTCCAATTTGGTTTTAAACAGCGTTTTTTTTTATAAATATACCAGCTCTTTAAACGTTATTACGACTTGAAAGTCTATCCTACCTTTCACAGCGCTTTGGATACAAATTCTCAGTATTACAAAATTCAGTAGAGATGTTCCGGTGGTAAAAGGTATTTCCAAGAGTTCAGGAGCCTCTCTGACACATCCCGCTGGTCTGTTGTTTTGAGCTCTGAGAGTTTTTATTTTACCACGGGTGTCATACCGGCATTGTAAATGCACATTAAAACACAACTTGGAACACTAGCCTACTTGACATTTTGATTTCATATTGTCCTCAATACTTTCATCCTGTTAAACAGCATTAGGAAAATGAATTTTTCAGTGTTTTACCCAACTCATTTTCCCGGAAACGCCAACTCCTTCTGACGGGAAAAAATAAAAGTTAACAGTGTCACACTGGGTTCTCAGCTGTCTGAACAAGATTTCGCAGTGACAAAGTTGTGACGTTCAGATATTCAGTCTACTGAAATATGTATTCCCAGTGTGTGAAGCACATTATTAAATATTTCCCTAGTCTGGAGATGTAAATTCTCAGTGCTACACTCCAATTTGTCCAGTGATTGAAGCTCATTCATTGTGAATACCCAATATTACTACACCCTGACCCTGACCCTGTCCCCTAATCCTCTAATCCTAACCCTAAAACCTAGCCCTAACCTTAGCCTGAACCCTACCTAGTCCGAACTCTTATACTAACCCTAACACTAGCCCCAAGCCCAATTCTCTAACCCTGACACCAAAAACTAACCTCGATGACGTCATCACTCCTAGCAACTCCCTGGGCCCAATCATTATCACCTGGCATCACTAGGGCCTCACTACGTGGCCCCCTCTCCCTTAGTGACATCATCACTTCCGGTTTTTAATGGCATAACCATCCCTTTTATCAAAAACGACAACTCATTGTCCCTGAATTATAAATGTAAACCAGTAGCAAACTCGCTTCTATCTTCTTTGAACCCGATTTCCATGTCATGAAAACAATGCGTTACACATATTAAAGGGCCATTTTTGATGTATCCCTAGTGTTTGAGGCACTTTCTTAGATATTAACCTAGGTTATCATTGTGAATTTCCCGAGTTGGAGTCTCGTTCTTCCAGAGCATCAAGCTCATTCATTGTGAATTCCAATTTGGTTTTTTGTTAAACAGCGTTTTTTTTTACAAATATACCAGCTCCTTAAACGTTATTACCACTTGAAAGTCTATCCTACCTTTCACAGCGCTTTGGATACAAATTCTCAGTATTTCAAAATTCAGTAGTGATGTTCCGGTGGTAAAAACGTATTCCAAGGGTTCAAGAGCCACTATGACACATCCCGCTGGTCTGTTGTTTTGAGCTCTGAGAGTTTTTTTATTTTAACACGGATGTCAAACCGGCATTGTAAATGCACATTAAAACACGACTTGGAACACACTAGCCTAACTGACATTTTGATTTCATATTGTTCTCAATACTTTCATACTGTTCTACAGCTCTAGGAAATTGAATTTTTCACTGTTTCACCAACTGATTTTCCCGAAAACGCCAACTCCTTTTGACGAGAAAAAAAAATGTTAACATTGTAACAGTTGTTTCTCAGCTGTTTGAACAATTTTTCGCAGTGACAAAATTGTGCTGTTAAGATATTCAGTCTATTAGATTATGTATTCCTAGTGTGTGAAGCACATTTCTAAATATTTCCCTAGTCTGGAGTTGTAAATTCTCAGTGCTACACTCCAATTTGTCCAGTGATTGCAGCTCATTCATTGGGAATACCCAATATTACTACACCCTGACCGTAACCCTGTCCCTAACCCTCTAATCCTAACCCTAAACCTAGCCCTAACCTGAGCCTGAACCCTACCTACTCCGAACTCTTATACTAACCCTAACACTAGCCCCAAGCCCAATTCTCTAACCCTGACACCAAAATTAACCTCGATGACGTCATCACTCCTAGCAACTCCCTGGGCCCAATCATTATCACCTGGGATCACTAGGGCCTCCCTACGTGGCCCCTCTCCCTTAGTGACATCATCACTTCCAGTTTAATGACCTAACCATTCTTCTATTAAAAACGACAACTCATTGTCCCTGAATTATAAATGTAACCAATAGCAAACTCGCTTCTACCTTCTTTGAACACGATTTCCATGTCATGAAACAATGCGTTACACATATTAAGGGCCTTTTTTGATGTATCGCTAGTGTTTGAGGCACTTTCTTAGATTTTAACCTAGGTTATCATTGTGAATTTCCCGAGTTGGAGTCTCGTTCTTCCAGAGCCTCAAGCTCATTCATTGTGAATTCCAATTTGGTTAAACAGCGTTTTTTACAAATATACCAGCTCTTTAAACGTTATTACCACTTGAAAGTCTATCCTACCTTTCACAGCGCTTTGGATACAAATTCTCAGTATTTCAAAATTCAGTAGAGATGTTCCGGTGGTAAAACGTATTCCAAGAGTTCAAGAGCCACTCTGACAAATCCCGCTGGTCTGTTGTTTTGAGCTCTGAGAGTTTTTATTTTAACACTGGTGTCATACCGGCATTGTAAATGCACATTAAAACACGACTTGGAACACTAGCCTAATTGACATTTTGATTTCATATTGTTCCCAATACTTTCATCCTGTTATACAGCTCTAGGAAATTGAATTTTTCAGTGTTTCACCAACTCATTTTCCCGAAAACGCCAACTCCTTTTGACGGGAAAAATAAATGTTAACAGTGTCACAGTTGTTTCTCAGCTGTTTGAACAAGTTTTCGCAGTGACAAAAATTGTGCTGTTAAGATATTCAGTCTATTAGATTATGTATTCCTAGTGTGTGAAGCACATTTCTAAATATTTCCCTAGTCTGGAGATGTAAAAATCTCAGTGCTACACTCCCATTTGTCCAGTGATTGAAGCTCATTCATTGTGAATACCCAATATTACTACACCCTGACCGTAAACCCTGTCCCTAACCCTCTAACCCTAACCCTAAACCCTAACCCTAACCTGCGCCTGAAACCTAGCTAGCCCGAAATATTATCCTAACCCTAACCCTATCCCGAAAAACCAATTCTCTAACCTTAACACCAGAAAATAACCTCGATGACGTGATCACTTCCAGCAGGTCCCCCTGGTGAAATCATCATCACCTGGGATCACTTGAGACTGCCCAAGTGGCCCCTCTCCCTTGGTGACGTCACCACTTCTGGTTTAAGGGCCTAGCCAGGTTTTTCTCAAAAACGCCAACGAATTGTCCCTGAATTATAAATATAACGAATATCCGACTCGGTTCTATTTTCTTTGAAAACGATTTCCATGTCATGAAACAATGTGTTACAGATATTAAGGCCCTTTATTCACGTATTCCTAGTGTTTGAAGCACTTTCTTATATATTCACCTAGGTTATCATTGTGAATTTTCCCGAGTTGGAGTCACTTTCTTCCAGTGACTCAAGCTCCTTCATTGTGAATTCCAATTTGGTTAAAACAGCGTTTTGTTACAAATATACCAGCACTTTAACCCTTATTACCACTTGAAAATCTATCCTACCTTCACAGCGCTTTGGATACATATTCCAAGTATTTCAAAATTCAGTAGAGATATTCGGGTAATAAAACGTATTCCAAGAGTTCTAGAGACACTCTGGCACTATCCCCAGGTCTGTTGCTTTGAGATCAGAGAGTTTTCATTTTAACACGGGTGTCATACCAGCTTTTTTAACGGCACATTAAAACACTACTTGGAACAGTAGCCTAATACCTTTTCATTTCTTAGTGTTCTCAATATTTTTATACTGTTCTATAGTTCTAGGAAAATGAATTCTTCCATGTTTCCCCAACTCCTTTTCCCAGAAACGCCAACTCCTTTTGTACAGTTGAATGCTACTTTTCAGTGAATTCTATTGCTTTCAAAGACTGATTAATGTGCACTTGCTCTATCTCATGGATTTCTGCAGGTTACAATATTTTTTCTATACTATAGGCGTCCATTTTGATTTCTTTTCCACTTGTTCTCTCACAATTCAGTTATATTCATTATTGGCTCTGAATTACTGCTGGTTTCTTGCAGTGTCCTATAACTGGCCTTCTGCTCTATTTATGGGACTTAACCACATTTACAAACAACTTTATAAACTCCTCTGTGAACTAGAGAAGCTATATAAACTTGTCTCTCAACTATTTTCCAGTTTAGTGCTACTTTTCAGTGAGCTCTAGTGCTTTCAAAGACTGGTTTTTTGTGTGTACTTGCTCTAGTTCAAAGATTTCTGCAGTGTGCAAAGACCTATCTAGACTATAGACTTACATTTTGATGTGTTTTCCATTTCGTCCATCACAATTCTGTTGTATTCACTATTATTTTCTCTGAATTACTAGTGGTTACTTGAAGTGTCCTATAATTGGCCTTCTGCTCTAATCATGGGACCTCCCCACATATACAAACAACTTTGTACACTCTTCTCTGAACTTGAGAAGCTATATACACTTGTCTCTCAACTGTTGTACAGTTGAATGCTACTTTGCAGTGAATTCTATTGCTTTGAAAGACTGGTTTAATGTGCACTTGCTCTATTTCAAGAATTACTGGAGGGTACAACATCCATCCATTCTAGACTATAGACTTACGTTTTGATGTCACTTCCTCTTTTCTCTCACAATTCTGTTATATTCATTATTATTTGCTCTGAATTGCTACTTGTTTCTTGCAGTGTCCTATAATTTACCTTCTGCTATAATTATGGGACTTCACCACATGTGTAAAACAACTTTGTACACTCTTCTCTGAACTTGAGAAGCTATATACACTTTTCTCTCAACTGTTGTACAGTTGAATGCTACTTTGCAGTGAATTCTATTGCTTTCAAAGACTGGTATAATGTGCACTTGCTCTATTTTCAAATATTTCTGCAGGGTACAAACATCCATACCACACTATAGAATTACATTTTGATGTCTTTTTCCACTTGTTCTCTCACAGTTCAGTTATATTCATTGTTATTGGCTCTGAATTACTACTGGTTTATTGCAATGTCCTATAACTGGCCTTCTGCTCTACTTATGGGACTTAACCACATTTACAAAGAACTTTATACACTCTTCTGTGAACTAGAGAAGCTATATGAACTTGTCTCTCAACTGTTTTTACAGTCTAATGCTACCTTTCAGTGAATTCTAGTGTTTTCAAAGGGCTGGTTTAATGTGCACTTTGCTCTATTTAAAGGGTTTTCTACACTGTACAAAGATCTTTCTATACTTCAGATTTACATTCTGATGTCTTTTCCACTTGTTCTATCACAATTATGTTCTATTCACTATTATTTGCTCTGAATTACTAGTGGTTCCCTTGCAGTGTCCCATAATTGGCCTTCTGCTCTAATCATGGGACCTTTTCACATATACAAACAATTTTGTCCACTCTTCTCTCTGAACTTGAGAAGTTTGTCTCTCAACTGTTGTACAGTTTAATGCTAGTTTGCAGTGAATTCTATTGCTTTCAACGATTGAATTAAATGTGCACTTGCTCTATTTTCAAGTATTTCTGCAGTGTTCAACATCCTTTCTAGACTATACGCTTACATTTTCATGTCTTTTCCACTTGTGCTATCACAATTCTGTTCTATTCACTATTTATTTTTCTTTGTTTTCACTAGAAATTAATGCTTTATTTTTTTTTAATTTCTTTATTGATTAAGGTATCACATATTTTGTCCTCATACCCCATTCCCATCCCCCACCCTTCCCCACTCATGCCCCACCCCCCTGTTGTCCTTAACCGCTGGTTAGGCTCATATGCTTGCACACAAGTCCTTTGGTTGATATCTCCCCCTTTACCCCCACCCTTCCCTACCCTCCCTCTGAGGCCCGACAGTTTGATCCATGCCTCCTTTCTTTCTGGGCCTGTTCTTGTTCATCAGTCTATGTTGTTCATTATTTACCCTAGATGAGTGAGATCATGTACTATTAGAAATACACTTATAAGAACCGAAAATGAGACAAGCAATAATGTTTATGGTGACAGGCAAATGAATCAGTCTGTAGTGAGTTTCCATCTGGGCCAACAGTTCTTTTGAGACCCAATTTCAATGTCCAATAGTTCCTTATGTGTACCTGTCAGCACTGACGTTACATTTCTGGATGGTGGACAAATGGTGGTAATGCAGGTCCAACTCTCTCTGGTTTGGTCTTGGGCAACCTGCAGTAATGCACAGTCCCTAACTGGTAGTATGGGAAGGCCACATCAGCGTCTTACATCTCTGGACTGTTTCTCTTCTGTCTTCATGGCTGGAGTAGTCCTGTCGATTCCTCTCTGTTGCTGGAATCCACATGGTCTGGGAGTTTTTTTCTGAAAATATACAAACATATTCTCGAACAAAAGTTATATAAAGGAATATTTTCTATAAATTTTGACTTGGGATCCTATTTGATTTTTTGCCCAAAATGATTTTTCCCCTGGCTTCTTTTGAAACCATGTGTGTTGTTCATGGGTGTCATGATTTTAGCCTTACAATTAATATTCTAAAGTATTAATTTTCTGGATGTAACTATTCACTACTATTTGCTCTGAATTACTCGTGGTTCCTTGCAGCGTCCTATAATTGGCCTTCTCCTGTACTTTTGGGACTTCCCCACATGTACAAACGACTTTGTCCACTCTTCTCTGAACGTGAGAAGCTATATACACTTTTATCTCAACTGTTGTACAGTTGAATGCTACTTTCAGTGAATTCCATTGCTTTCAAAGACTGGTTTTATGTGCACTTGCTCTATTTCAAGAATTTCTGCAGTGTACAAAGACCTTTATATACCATAGACTTATATTTTATTGTCTTTTCACTTGTGTTCTCACAATTCTGTTCTATTCAATATTATTTGCTTTGAGTTACTAGTGGTTCCTTGCAGTGTCCTATAATTGGCCTTCTGCTCTAATCATGGTACTTCCCCACATGTACAAACAACTTTATACACTCCTCTGTGAACTTGAGAAGCTATATAAACTTGTCTCTCAACTATTTTACAGTTGAATACTACTTTGCAGTGAATTATTTTGGTTTCAAACACTGGTTTAATGTGTACTTGCTATATTTCAAATATTTTCCGCAATGTATAACATGCTTTCTGGACTATAGACTTACATTTTGATGTCTATTCCACTTGTTCTATCACAATTCTGTTCTATTCACTATTATTTGCTCTGAATTACTAGTGGTTCCTTGCAGTGTCCTATAATTGGCCTTCTGCTCTAATCGTGGGGACCTTCCCACATATACAAAAAACTTTGTACACTCTTCTATGAACCTGAAAAGCTATATACACTTGTCTATCAACTGTTGTACTGTTGAATGCTACTTTGCAGTGAATTCTATTGCTTTCAAGGACTGATGTAATGTGCACTTGCTCTATTTCAAGGATTTCTGCAGGTTACATTATTTTTTCTATACTATAGGCGTCCATTTTGATTTTCTTTTCCACTTGTTCTCTCACAATTCAGTTACATTCATTATTGGCCCTGAATTACTACTGGTTTCTTGCAGTGTAAAAATAACTGGCCTTCTGCTCTATTTATTGGACTTAACCACATGTACAAACAACTTTATAAAACTCCTCTGTGGGACTAGAGAAGCTATATAAACTTGCCTCTCAACTTTTTTCCAGTTTAGTGCTACTTTTCAGTGAATTCAAGTGCTTTCAAACACTGGTTTCATGTGCACTTGCTCTAGTTCAAAGATTTCTGCAGTGTGCAAAGACCTTTCTAGACTATAGACTTACATTTTGATGTCTTCTCCCCTTCTTCCATCACAATTCTGTTCTATTCACTATTATTTATTTTGAATTACTAGTGGTTCCTTGCAGTGTCCCTATAGTTGGCCTTTTCCTGTACTTTTGGGGACTTCCCAGGATGTACAAACACCTTTGTACACTCTTCTCTGAACTTCAGAAGCTATATACACTTGTCTCTCACTGTTTTTCAGTTTAATGCTACCTTTCAATGAATTTCCAGTGGTTTCAAAGACTGTTTTAATGTGCACTTTCTCTATTTAAAGGGTTTTCTGCAGTGTGGACAAGACCTTTCTAGACTATAGACTTACATTTTGATGTCTATTCCACTTGTTCTATCACCATTTTTGTTCTATTCACTATTATTTGCTCTGAATTACTAGGGGTTCCTTGCAGTGTCCTATAATTGGACTTCTCCTGTACTTTTGGGAATTTCTGACATGTACAAACAACCTTGTACACTCTTCTCTGAACTTCAGAAGCTATATACACTTGTCTCTCACTGTTTTTCAGTTTAATGCTACTTTGCATGAATTCTAGTGGTTTTTTCAAAGACTGGTTTAATGTGCTCTTGCTCTATTTCAAGAATTTCTGCAGGGAACATCCATTCTAGACTATAGACTTACATTTTGATGTCTTTTCCACTTGTTCTCTCACAATTCATTTATATCCATTGTTAATGGCTCTAAATTACTACTGGTTTCTTGCAGTGTCCTATAACTGGCCTTTTCCTCTACTTATGAGACTTAACCTCATTTACAAAGAACTTTATACACTCCTGTGTGAACTAGAGAAGCTATATAAACTTATCTCTCAACAGTTTTTACAGTTTAATGCTACCTTTCAGTGAATTCTAGTTGTTTCAAAGTCTGGTTTTAATGTGCACTTTGCAATATTTAAAAGGTTTTTCTGCAGTGTACAACGATCTTTCTGTACTACAGAATTACATTCTGATGCCTTTTCCACTTGTTCTATCACAATTTTGTTATATTCATTGTTATTTGCTGTGAATTACTAGTGGATCCTTGCAGTGTCCTATAATTGGCGTTCTGCTGTACTTTGGGACTTCACCACATGTACAAACAATTTTATACACTCCTCTGTGAACTAGAGAAGCTATATACACTTGTTTCTCAACTATTTTACAGTTAATGCTACTTTTCCGTGAATTCTTGTGGTTTCAAAGACTGGCTTCATGTGCACTTGCTCTATTTTATGGATTTCTGCAGTGTGACAAGACCTTTCTAGACTATAGACTTACATTTTAATGTCTATTCCACTTGTTCTATCACCATTTTGTTCTATTCACTATTATTTTCTCTGAATTACTA
This sequence comes from Ia io, assembly GCA_025583905.1. NCBI lineage: Eukaryota > Metazoa > Chordata > Mammalia > Chiroptera > Vespertilionidae > Ia > Ia io. Next base: position 6,076 of record JAJQQW010000860.1, on the reverse strand, counting down.
GTGGTTCCATGCAATGTCCCATAATTGGCCTTCTGCTCTAATCATGGGACCTTTTCCACATATACAAAGAACTTTGTCCACTCTTCTGTTTACTTGAGAAGTTATATACACTTGTCTCTCAACTGTTGTACAGTTTAAATGCTAGATTGCAGTGAGTTCTAGTGGTTTCAAAGAGTGGCTTCTTGTGCACTTGCTCTAATTCAGGGATTTCTGCAGTGTTCACCATCCTTTCTAGACTATAGACTTACATTTTGATGTCTTTCCCACTTGTTCTATCACAATTCTGTTCTATTCACTATTTATTTTTCTTGTTTTCACTATAAATTAATGTTTTATTTTTTTAAATTTCTTTATTGATTAAGGTATCACATATTTGTCCTCATCCCCCATTCCCATCCCACACCCCTCCCCACACATGCCCTACCCCCCTGTTGTCCTTAACCACTGGTTAGGCTCATATGCTTGCACACAAGTCCTTTGGTTGATCTCTCCCCTTTACCCCCACCCTTCCCTACCCTCCCTCTGAGGCCCCGACAGTTTGATCCATGCCTCCTTCTTTCTGGGCCTGTTCTTGTTCATCAGGCTATGCTGTTCATTATTTACCCTAGATGAGTGAGATCATGTGCAATTAGAAATACACTTATAAGAACCGAAAATGAGACAAGCAATAATGTTTATGGTGACAGGCAAATGAATCAGTCTGTAGTGAGTTTCTTTCTGGGCCAACAGTTGTTTTGAGACCCAATTTCAATGTCCAGAAGTTCCTTATGTGTACATATCAGCACTGACATTACAGTTCGGGATGGTGGACAAATGGTGGTAATGAAGGTCCGACTCTCTCTGGTTTGGTCCTGGGCAACCTGCAGTAATGCACAGCTGCTAACTGCTAGTATGGGAAGGCCACATCAGTGTCTTCCATCACTGGACTGCTTCTCTTCTGTCTTCATGGCTGGAGTAGTCCTGTCGATTCCTCTCTGTTAATGGAATCCACATGGTCTGGGAGTTGTTTTCTGAAAATATATACAAACATATTCTCGACCAAAAAGTTAATAAAGGAATATTTTCTCTAAATTTGACTTGGGATACTATTTGATTTTTTGCCCAAATGATTTTTCCCCTAGCTTCTTTTGAAACCTTGTGTGTTGTTCATGGGTGTCTTGCTTTTAGCCTTACAATTAATATTCTAAAACTATTAATTTTCTAGATGTAACTATTCACTCCTATTTGCTCTGAATTATTCGTGGTTCCTTGCAGTGTTCCTATAATTGGCCCTTCTCCTGTACTTTTGGGACTTCCCCACATGTACAAACACCTTTGTCCACACTACTCTAAACTTGAGAAGCTATATAAACTTGTCTCTCAACTTTTGTACAGTTCAATGCTACTTTCAGTGAATTCTATTGCTTTCAAAGACTGGTTTTATGTGCACTTGCTCTATTTCAAGGATTTCTGCAGGGAACAACATCCTTTCTAGACTATAGACCTACATTTTGATGTCTTTGCCAGTTGTTCTCTCACAATTCAGTCATATTCATTGTTATTTGCTCTGAATTACTACTGGTTTCTTGCAGTGTCCTATAATTGGCTTTCTGCTCTACATATGGGACTTCACCACATGTAAAAACAACATTATACATTCCTCTGTGAACTTGAGAAGCTATATAAACTTGTCTCTCAAATGTTTTACATTTTAATGCTACTTTTCAGTGAATTCTAGTTGCTTCAAAGTTGGTTTAATGTGCACTTTGCTCTATTTAAAAGGGTTTTCTGCAGTGTACAAAGATCTTTTTATACTACAGACTTACATTTTGATGGCTTTTCCACTTGTTCTCTCACAATTCAGTTATATTCATTGTTATTGGCTCTGAATTCTTACTCGTTTCTTGCAGTGTCCTATAACTGGCTGTCTGCTCGATTTATGAGACTTAACCACATTTACAAACAACATTGTAAACTACTCTGTGAAGTAGAGAAGCTATATAAACTTGTCTCTCAACTTTTTTCCAGTTTAATGCTACTTTTCAGTGCATTCTAGTATTTTCAATACTGGTTTAATGAGCACTTGCTCTAATTCAAGATTTCTGCAGTGTACAACATCCTTTCTAGTCTATAGCCTTACATTTTGATGTCTTTTCCACTTGTCCTATCACAATTCTGTTCTATTCATTATTATTTGCTCTGAATTACTATTGGTTCCTTGCAGTGTTCTATAATTGGCCTGCTCCTGTACTTTTGGGTCTTCCCCACATGTACAAACAACTTTGTACACTCTTCTCTGAACTTGAGAAGCTACATACACTTGTCTCTCAACTGCTGTACAGTTGAATGCTACTTTGCAGTGAATTCTATTTCTTTCAAACACTGGTTTAATGTGCACTTGCTCTATTTCAAGGATTTCTGCAGGGAACAACATCCTTTCTAGACTATAGACCTACATTTTGATGTCTTTTCACTTGTGCTATCACAATTCTGTTCTATTCACTATTATTTGCTCTGAATTGCTAGTGGTTCCTTGCAGTGTCCTATAATTGGCCTGCTCCTGTACTTTTGGGTCTTCCCCACATGTACAAACAACTTTGTACACTCTTCTCTGAACTTGAGAAGCTATAAACACTTGTCTCTCAACTGTTGTACAGTGCAATGCTACTTTGCAGTGAATTCTATTTCTTTCAAACCCTGGTTTAATGTGCACTTGCTCTATTTCAAGGATTTCTGAAGGGAACAACATACTTTCTAGACTATAGATATACATTTTGATGTCTTTGCCAGTTGTTCTCTCACAATTCAGTCATATTCATTGTTATTTGCTCTGAATTACTACTGGTTTCTTGCAGAGGCCTATAATTGGCTTTCTGCTGTACATATGGGACTTCACCACATGTAAAAACAACTTTATACACTCCTCTGTGAACTTGAGAAGCTATATAATCTTGTCTCTCAAATGTTTTACAGTTTAATGTTCCTTTCCATTGAATTCTAGTTGTTTCAAAGTCTGGTTTAATGTGCACTTTGCTCTATTTAAAGGGTTTTCTGCAGTGTACAAAGATCTTTCTATACTACAGACTTACATTTTGATGGCTTTTTCCACTTGTTCTATCACAATAATGTTATATTCATTGTTATTTTGATCTGAATTACTAATGGTTCCTTGCAGAGTCCTATAATTGGCCTTCTCCTGTACTTTTGGGAATTCCTCACATGTACAAACCACTTTGTGCACTCTTCTCTGAACTTGAGAAGCTATATACACTTTTCTCTCAACTGTTGTACAGTTGAATGCAACTTTTAGTGAATTCTATTGCTTTCAAAGACTGGTTTAATGTGCACTTGCTCTATTTTAAGAATTTCTGCAAGGAACAACATCAATTCTAGACTATAGACTTACATTTTGATGTCTTTTCCACTTGTTCTCTCACATTTCAGTTATATTCATTGTTATTGGTTCTGAATTGCTACTCGTTTCTTGCAGTGTCCTATAACTGGCTGTCTGCTCTATTTATGAGACTTAACCACATATACAAACAACATTATAAACTACTCTGTGTACTAGAGAAGCTATATAAACTTGTCTCTCAACTTTTTTCCAGCTTAATGCTACTTTTCAGTGAATTGTAGTACTTTCAAAGACTGGTTTAATGTGCACTTGCTCTAGTTCAAGATTTCTGCAGTGTACAACATCCTTTCTAGACTATAGACTTACATTTTGATGTCTTTTCCACTTGTCCTATCACAATTCTGTTCTATTCACTATTATTTGCTCTGAATTTCTAGTGGTTCAGTGCAGTGTCCTATAATTGGCCTGATCCTGCACTTTTCGGTTTTCCCCACATGTACAAACAACTTTGTACACCCTTACCTGAACTTGAGAAGCTATATACACTTGTCTCTCAACTGCTGTACAGTTGAATGCTACTTTGCAGTGAATATTATTTCTTTCAAACAATGGTTTAATGTGCACTTTCTCTATTTCAAGGATTTCTGCAGGGAACAACATCCTTTCTAGACTATAGACTTACATTTTGATGTCTTTTCCACTTGTCCTATCACAATTCTGTTCTTTTCACTATGATTTGCTCTGAATTACTAGTGGTTCCTTGCAGTGTTCTATAATTGGCATGCTCCTGTACTTTTGGGATTCCCCACATGTACAAACCACTTTGTGCACTCTTCTCTGAAACTTGAGAAGCTATATACACTTGTCTCTCAACTGCTGTGTACAGTTGAATGCTACTTTGCAGTGAATTCTATTTCTTTCGAACATGGTTTAATGTTGGCACTTGCTCTATTTCAAGATTTCTGAAGGGAACAACATCCTTTCTAGACTATAGACTTACATTTTCAAGTCTTTGCCAGTTGTTCTCTCACAATTCAGTAGTCATATTCATTGTTATTTGCTCTGAATTACTACTGGTTTTCTTGCAGTGTTCCTATAATTGGCTTTCTGGCTGTACATATGGGACTTCACCACATGTAAAAACAACTTTATACACTCCTCTGTGAACTTGAGAAGCTATATAATCTTGTCTTTCAAATGTTTTACAGTTTAACTGCTCCTTTTCATTGAATTCTAGTTGTTTCAAAGTCTGGTTTAATGTGCACTTTGCTCTATTTAAAGGGTTTTCTGGCAGTGTACAAAGATCTTTCTATACTACAGACTTACATTTTGATGGCTTTTTCCACTTGTTCTATCACAATAATGTTATTTTTCATTGTTATTTGATCTGAATTACTAATGGTTCCTTGCAGAGTCCTATCGTTGGCATTCTCCTGTACTTTTGGGGAATTCCTCACATGTACAAAAGCCACTTTGTGCCACTCTTCTCTGAACTGAGAAGCTATATTCACTTTTCTCTCAACTGTTTGTACAGTTGAATGCCAACTTTAGTGTTTTCTATTGCTTTTCAAGGACTAGTTTTAATGGTGCACTTGCTTCTTTCAAGAATTTTCTGCAAGGTACAAAATCACTTCTAGGGATATTAGACTTACATTGGTTGTCTTTCGATCCACTTGTTCTTCACATTTCAGTTATATTTCTTTGTTATTGGTTCTTGAATTGCTACTCGTTTCTGGCAGTGTCCTTATATCTGGGGGGGGGCTGTCTGCTAACTATCTATGAGAATTAACAACTTTTACAAACTAACATTAGAAACAACTCATTGTGTTACTATGAGAAGCTTATATAAACTTGTCTATCAACTTTTTTCCAGCTTAATTGCTTACTTTTCAGAGATTGTCAGTACTTTTCTAAGACTGGTTTGTTGTGCACTTGCTCAAGTTCAAGATTTTTCTGCAGTGGTGTACACTTCCTTTCTAGTCTATAGGACTTACATTTTGATGTCCTTTTCCACTTGTCTTATCACCAAGTTCTGTCTATTCTCTATTAATTGCTCTGAATTACTAGTGGTTCAGTGCAGTGTCCTATAATTGGCTGCTCCTGCACTTTTCGGTTTTCCCCACATGTTACAAACAAACGTTTAGGTACAACCCTTATCTGACACTTGACGAAGCTTTATACAATCTTGTCTCTCAATTGCTTTACAAGTTGTATGAAACTTTGCATGTTGAATTCTATTTCTTTCGAAACAATGGTTTAATGTGCACTTTGTTCTAGTTCAAGATTTATGCAGGGAAAACAAACATCCCTTTCTAGTCTATAGATTTACATTTTGATTGTCTTTTTCCACTCTGATCCTATCACCCAATTCTGTTATATTCACTACTTATTTTGCTCTGAATTACTGAGTGGTACAGTGCAGCTGTCCTATAATTGGCATGCTCCTGTACTTTTGGATTCCCACTGTACAAACACTTGTGCATCTTCTTGAACTTGAAACTATATACACTGTCTAATGCTGTACAGTGAATGTACTTTGCAGTGATTCTATTTTCGAACACTGGTTTATGTCACTTGCTCTAGTCAAGATTTCTGCAGGAACAAACCTTCTAGCTATAGACTACATTTGATGTTTTTCACTTGTCCTATCACAATTTGTCTATTCACTTTATTGCTTGAATACTAGTGTTCAGTCAGTGTCCTATATGGCCTGTCCTGACTTTGGTTTTCCCCACATGTACA
>JAJQQW010000677.1:0-19623 GCA_025583905.1 Ia io | reverse complement strand
CAACTTGCCTTCCTGAGGCTTTGCCTAACAGCTGCAATTAAGAATAATAAGATTGTATTCTGACCTGAGAAGAATGCAATCTAACATAGAAGGGATGGTAAAAATGGAACATTTTAGTTATTCGTGCACTTCTGCATGTAGCAGGCTGCTGAGGTAAGGAGCTGCCCTTAGGAGAAACGAAGGAGAATTTTCTGATGCATCTAAATGTAACCAACATAAGGGTGATCTGCTTTGAAATGGCACAAGCTGAAGTAGGAAAATGAAGAAAAAGAAGGGTCTTGACAACAGTGCCTGATTTTTTTAAATGAAAGAACGGTGTGTTGGTTTTCCAAAGTGATTAATTTACAACTCAATAAATGTCAGTCCAGTGGGAAGGAAGCCTGTAACCAGGAGGCCCACTATAATAAGTGAAAATGAAGAGAGAGACTAAAAGAAAGAATACGAAAAATCAGACAGTATTTAAAAAAAGAGACCATGTTATGATCAAAATATACTGAGTTCCTAATTTCTTGACTGGAAGTTGCCACCAGGAGAAAGGCAGAGATGCAAGCTGATGAATGACAGCTGGGCCCTCGAGAGAATTATTGCACGGGTTTTAGTCCAAGAGAGCACTGATTAACTCCCCTCCTAGCCTTTAATTTGGTTTATACCTGAGGGGATTTACACCCAACCAAAAATTAGACCAGGAAAAGATTCTCACTAATCCCAGCCCTGGGAAATGTCAAATCCATGACCTGGTTTATACTCAACTTCGGGGCTAAATCTTGAGTTGTCTTTAATCTATTGGGGTGGTAGTATCTTTCTTTGAGGTCACTTTCACGGTTGGGAACAATTGCTGGCCTCTAGAAAATTTACCAACAAGAGTAAACAGATTTTGGACCTTGATGATGAAATGATAATGATGATGGTGGCTGCAGAGTGGGGGAGAAAGTAGAAAAAGAAGAGGAGGAGGATTTTGATTTTTATTACCTATTGATTGATATGTTTGTCCCACAATCATTGAGGTCCTACATGAAGGTCCTCCAGCTTAAATAACAGGATGGAGTTTCTCCTTCTGCTTTGTGTCCATGTTTCTCCCCATCACAACGACTATACAGAATATACTGGTGGAGAAGGAAGGGTGCAGCAAAGACTGTGGGGCAGTTGTATCACCATCCTTGCCTGTCACCCCCAGGTTCTCACAGTAGCCCAGAGAGGCAGGTGGCTGGTTCCCCTGTGTATGGCAACCCATGTCCACAGCTGAAAGTGGTGCCCCAAGATGATTGCCTCAATCTTGTTGGACCCAAAGTAGCCGCCTTGTTTTTTCTGGGGGACATTTCACTGTTAACCAACATCTTGTGTCATGTATTGAACAGATGTTGCATTAAGTTACAGGGGGAACTAATACATTTCTATATTCCACCTCTATGCATTACAGCCAAATTGGATAGGGTGAAATCACTTCACACAGTAAACCAGAAAACATTTTTTAAAGTTCTCATCATCAAATTCATTACAATTTAAAATCTGAAATCCAGATCAAAATTAAATTTTAAATTATCACCTGAAAACAGTAACAAGAATGCAGCTAAACTTCCTGAAACTGTCATCCAAGGAACACATCACAGTTTTTTCCTATGATAGGCATATCCGCTACTCAAAAGGGATATTTCTTTCCGGGTTCTTTTACTACACCCTGCAATGTGCCAAAATTTTCTGGTATAAATCTACTTTGAATATATAAGCCTTACTTGTGCACAGACTTGTTCATTCAAATTGGTTAGTAAGCTCCGACTCTGAAGCCCAACTGGCGAAATTCAAATTCGTGGCTCTTCCCTTTGAGCTGGCTGAGTCTTTGACAAGCACTTAACTTCTCTGTGCCTCAGTTTTTGAGTCAACTGTAAAATGGTGAATATCAGAGAACTACTCCAAAGAGTGGGGTGAAATGAATCTAACCATGTGCGTATTAATTAGAACTATGCTTGGCATGTATGTGCTAGGGAAGAGCTTGCTTACTAATTGTGTCATTATCATATTATTGTTTCTTTGAGCACCTACTACATTGTGGGCCACTGGACATATAGCAAACCCATAAAGAGCAATCTAAGCTCCTAGAGAGGGGAAGACATCATTTAAAAAATGTAAATTCATCCAAGTTAATTCCAGCTTGTGTTTTTAGAAAAGGAAAACCACAAGAAGTAGTGATAAGGACTGAGATTCGGGGCTGTGAAGCGCACGCCCTTAGGGGAGGCTCCCCTATTCATGTCAAGTTGAATACTGAGCGGGGAAGTCTGAGAGGGAGAAGACGAATCCTCCATTATTACCATTAGCAGAGGCGCCCCTCATTTTCCTCACCTTAATGATTTATTATGGGCCAGATTCTGTAATTTATCTTTTAAGGTCATTCTCCTCCTACAAGTATCTTGACAAGTGTCAAGATTATCCGCCATCTTAAGCAGATTACTACCAAAGGCTCAGAGAGGATTAAGCAAGCTTGCTCACAATCACACAGCTTCATTAAGTGGCAGGAACTGTGAGAGCAGCATGATCTGTTCTGAGTCCAGAGCTCACTGTGAGCTTCTGCTGCCCTCTGCGTGCCTGCCTCTTCCCTCGAGGCTGCCTTGGGGACAAGGATCTACTTAGACTTGAGCCCCTATCCTGTTACTCTACCAGACTACAAAGACTGATGATTTAGTAGGTTGACAGGTTGCCCCAGTGCAGTCTTTATTTCATAGAGGGGATCTAGCACCTAGCTAGAGAATACCCTCCTCCACCTTCCTGTGTCTAAACTAATAGGGCATTTCGTCTGAGGTGCCCAGCACAATGCCCAGGTATCCTGGAAAGCATTTGCCCATCTTTAGAGAGTGGTTTTCAAGGTGCTCTAGTGCTGTTTTGTGTGTCCTGGAGATGTGGGCTGGCAGATGAATTACTCTCTCTCATATCCAGTGCCTAGCCTTCCTCAAGCTTGCAGCCCCTTCAGGCTCCTGTTGAGAACTGCAGCCGATTCTTTCTGAGCCATCCTCTGCTGTGCATCATTGTTGTTTAATCCTTTATTTGGGGTTATGATCAAAGGATCACATTCACTTTTCAGTTTTTCAAAAAAGCACTTTCCAAAAGTCTCATTTTCGCGTGAAAGGCCTCCCCCCCCACTCTAGTAAGCAATTCTAGCTCTAGACAGCAATTGCTGTCATTTTGCTTGACTTTGTCAAGGAGGGGAGACACACAGTGAACTACCATCTGACTCTCTTGAACTAGAAGTCAGGGCATCTGACTCCTAGTGTGGTGGGAACCATGTCCTTCGAGACATCAGGTGCAGTGAGAAGGCCAGTACCCACAGGCTCCTGAAACTTGGGTGTTTTGGAAGCAGGGGAAAGGTGGGGTTCATTTTAAAAGGGGGGGGGGGGGGGGGATTTGAAACCTTTTTCTGGGGGGGTTGACAATTTTTCCCGGAGGGGCTTTATTGTTGGGGTAAAGGTTTTCCCCCGGCAAGGTTTTTCTAACCCTTCAAATCTCAACCTAATTTTCTCTTCACAAATAAGTTTTTTCATCACCAAAATTTTTTAGCCTCGTTTATAGTAAAAACCCGAAAATCTTGGTTTTTGAAAAGATGAATGAAGTAGGAAATACAAAAGGGTATGCAAGAAGAAAGGGAAAAGGGTGATCAAAGTTAAATTCCCTTTTTTCAATTAAAAAAGTTTAAACTGGCTCATGTTTAGCTTCCAGTGTACTTGCCATTGAAAAATGGCAGAAGACCTCCCCTCCCCCCAAAGTAGGTCTGGCACGATGCTTAGGAAAAAAAAGGCCTCAGGGCATGGTAAGGTTTTTTTTGAGGGGGAGAAAAAAATGGACTTTTCCCCCTCCATCCTTCCAAACTTTGTCCTAATTTTAAACCCCGGGCTACATCTCAGATACTTTAGACATATAGCCTTACAAATTTTTAAAAAAGCTGGGAAAGCCCGATGCTTACAATAGGCCCTTATTTTTTTTAAATTAAAATGTATTTCCCTTGCCATTGTAAGGGAAAAATCTTTGGATGTATTATTTTCCCAAAGGGAGAAAACAACAACAGAATCAAATTATTCTTAGTTCCAAAATGTTTTGAAAACGCTCTAAAAACGTTAAAATTATTTGGGCCAGGAGACATATTGACAAGAAAATTTCATGTCGTTTGATCCTGTCCTTGAGATTATTATTTAAAGGATCTTGTTTGGACTAAACATCTGATGCATTATGCCTTGACCTCCCCCAGTGGCCTCTTCTAGGAGCAAAACAGATTCTTCCTTATATTTTAACCTTGTTCTCACAAGTTTGTTTTTATCATTTTTAGCTCTAGCAAATCAAGAGGAGTCAATTTCTACTATACTAGGATACCCCCCAGTCTACTGAACAATAACTACGGATACAGGGGAATTTAGGTTAAAGGTTATCACTTCCCTTCCATAAAATGGCAAGCTTAACAGCAATTATTATTGTTTGACATATACATGAAGCTACTTCATAGATATGTTTGTGTAGGTAGGGGGTATACACACAAATGATACCCAAATATATAGATATATATTATAAATGATACATATATAAACCATTTAATAACCCAGAATGCATAGTTTTCACACCACTTACCTTGGGACAATGGAATCTCATAACCGAAGTGACCAATAATTTCCTCATCTGGGCAACAGTAATTGCAAATCTACTTCCCCTAGTGGTGCTTAGCGGGGAAAGCCTCCTAAATACTTAGGCGCCCGTGGAATAAGACCTGGGAAAAATGGTGAAGGAGAGGCCAATGAAGACAAGGTGTTCACCTCCCCACACCTAGAAGATTGGTAAGCCATCCACCCCCTTGATGCATAAAGGCCAGATTGGGGATCCATGTTACTACTGCAGACCAAAAAACAGCCATCACCGGGAAAGCTTGATTCTTCTTTTTAACGCCAAGAAATCTCGGTACTATCTCTATATGCCAAATATACTTCCTATAAGCGAGCCCCACCGTGGGTCCTGGGTTGATTTCTATTTCCTTCTCCACTCAAGGCAATTCCCATCCTGGCCAATTGGCTTAATTGTTTTACGGGCGCGAGGCAGCCCTGAGGGTAGCCCCAAACCCACCCATACGTTTTCTGAATGCAGCTGGCTGCTTTTTAACCATGAGGTCTCTCTGTGCCATGCCGGCAACTGTGTGTGTATTGAATTCCCCACGCGGCTACAAAAAGCTTATGAGGCCCTTCCCGATCCTACCATGGGAATAGGGAACAGGCAATACAGGAAAACGCGCGGCATTGACAGGGTTGGGTAGGGGTTTGGCATGTAGCGGGTGATGTGATTTCAGAGCAATGAGGTGGTTCGTTGGGTAAAAGGAACCCCTAGGATCTAGGATGCATCCTTATGTTTCCCCTCACCAAGAAGCTAATGATGACAACAAACACATCTTCCTCCAAAAGCCCTTTATAGTTAGCTCAGATATTAGGACCAGGAGGCGGAAGCGAGTTGGGGACGATTCATAAGGTGCACCTGGGGAACCTCTTGGGGAGAGCCATGGTGCACGAGCTGAAAAGATCATATTAACCATTCCCACTCGGTCCTCTTCCCAACCCCCCTGTTGGACCTGAAAAGACCTCAAAAAATGAACAAAACCCTTTCTGCAAAGTGGAAGGTTAAAGCATTGGAGGAGAAACGTCCATAACTAAAGGGACAAAGTCCACCCTAACAAACCAATAAAAGTATAATTATAAAATTTTATATTTCATTTTCCCATGGGGTCATATTATTTGTCAGGAGAAGGAAATTACCATTCGCATATTACCTGAAAGGGTTCATAATTAACCCTTAGTTTTTTGAGCAATCATACAATTAAAAAAAACCCCAAAGTTTTAATCTGTTTGCATTTTTAACTTGGACACCCATTTAATAACCGCAAATTCCAATATTTTTCAGGCGCAGACCCAGGTATTTATTGTACCCCCCCAACTGTAAATGGTCTTTTTTTTTTCATATTAAAAATGCTTTGGATTAAGGTTTTTTTCCTGCACCCCAGGGAGACCGTAGTTATTTTTAAATCCCAGCACCATTTTTATCTTTTTATTTCTCTTTTGTCCAATAAGGAAGGGCCAGAAATTTTTGCCCCTGCTGCCCCCAAAGGGAGATGAAATTCACGTGGGCAGGTTCAATTGTTCTTTTAAGAAAAAGAACTTTCTATCATTTAAAGGGCTAAATTCAGACATAATTTTCTGCCAAAAATTTTTGTAAATTTTTTTGTATTTGTTGTAAATTTTTTGCTTTTTTTTTGGGATTTTTGTTTCATTTTTATTTTTTTTATTTGTTTACTCTGGGTTTTCATTTTTTTTGGACCCTTTTTTTTTTTTTTTGGAAACAGTTTTTTTTCTTTTCCCCAGGGGACCCCCCCTCCAGGTTTGGTATGTTTAGTAATTAAGAAAACATTTTATTGGTTTTGTTTTGGGGTAAATTTACCCTTGGTGAGCATTGGCCAGGAAACAAAAAGACCTGATGTGAGGATTTTCTTATTTGTTTTTTTTCTTTTCATTTGAAATCAGATTTTTTTTGTTTGTGGTGTTTTTTTTGCCCAAACCCTACCCCCACTCCCCTATTCTGATTTCTGTAAGACCCATTTGTTGTGGTATTTTAAAAAAACAGTAATTCTTTGGGCCCCCTTCCCAGCCATTTAAAACCCCCCTTGATTTTTGTTTAAGGAGTTTTTTGGAATTAAAATTTGGACCCCAACTACCAAAAAGTTTTAAAAAGCCCGAGTTGAATTGTTTGTGACAGCTAGGACTTTATAAAATGATTTAAGTCCATGCTTGTTTGGGTCAATTGGTATTAGGACCAACAAAAAATTTTTTTTTGTTTTTTTTTTGTGATTTTTTTCCCCCTTCGTTTGCCCCCCGTTAGAAAACCTATAATCAATTCTTGGGCTGGGATTTGATTTTTTTTTCTTGGGGAACATGGCTGCAAAAACAATAAATTTTTTTTTCTATTTGTTGTTTCCCCCCCCCCCTTCCCCAAAGTTTGAAATAATTTTTCGTGTACCCTTGAGTTGTTTTTTTTTAAATCACATGAACGTGTTTTTTTAACCCTTGGGTGCCTTTTTATTTTGTTTTATTTTTTTTTGGTTGGGTTTTCCCCACTCCAAAAAAAGGTTTTCTGTTTTACTTATTTTAGGATTTTCCATTTTGAAAATAAAATTTTGTTTTAACAAAAAGAATTTTTTTTTCTCCCAACCATTAAAAAAAAATGGATTTCTCCAAACCCTTTTGATTTAAAAAAAAATTTCATTTATTTTTTTTTAAAAAAATTTTTTTTTTCCAGTTTTAAAAAAAAATTTTTTTTTTTCCCAAATTTTCCCCCTTCCTTGTCCCCCCCCCCAAAAATCCGTTTTTGGGTTATCCAAATAACTTATTTGAGCTTTTGTTTTTTTTTTACTCCCCTTTGGCCAAATTTTTTTTATGTTTACAACAATCCCCCAAAAATTTAATTTTTTTTTACCACCCCCCCCCCCTTTTTTTTTTTTTTTTTTTTTTTCACTTTTTTTTTTGATTTTTCCCCCCCCCCTTTCCCCTTTTTTAACAAAAAAGGATTTTTTTTTTTTTGGGCAATTTTTTAAAAATTGAAACTTTTTTTTTTTTTAAGGCCCATCAATTTTTTTACCCCTTTTTTTTTTTTTTTAAATATCCCACATCCCCCACCGCCATTTGGTTTTTTTGTTGGGGTTTTTTTTTCCTTATTTTTTTTTTTTTCCTAAAACCCCAGGAAACCACATTTTTTGTCCCCCCCCAAATGTTAGGGCTTTTTTTCTTAAATCTTGTTCATGGAAAGTTTACGAAAAAAAAACCCTTAAAAGTGAAGCATCAAAAGGGGTTCAACACCCAAATGATTAGCTTTGTATTTTCAGCATCTATAGACCCTTTGGCCGTTTTTGAAAAACCCCATCTTGGGGGGGGGGGGGGGGGGGGCATTTTTTTTTTTTTTTAAAAAAAAAATAACCAAGTTTTTTTTTTTTTTTTTTTTTTTGTTAACTTTTTTTTTCTTTTTTTTGTTTTTTTTTTTTGTCCAGTGTATCCCCTTGGAGCCATGATTTGAGAAACCTCATTAAAAGTTGTTGCCCCCCCCCCCCCCCTTTCCCCAACCCCCCTTTTATGGGTTCCTTTTTTCCCCCTATGCAGTTTCTACCCTTTGATCCCCCAATTTTTTTTTTTTTTGAAAATGGTATTTTTATCCCCTTTAGCCCCTGGTTTGTTTTCCCCTGGGAAAAAAAATTGGTTTTTTTTTCCAAAAAAAAAGATTTTTCCAAAAAAGTGTTTACACCCCCCAAGCAAATTTTATTTTCCCATTTTTTTTTTAAAAAATTTGATTTTTAATCCCTTTTCTCCTCCCCAAAATGTTTGGCCTATTAAACCCTTTTTGTTAAAGAATCATTCCCCCCCCAAGCCCCAAATTCCTTTTTTTTTGGCATGGGGATTTTTTTTGGCTTTTGTATTTTATTGGGAAACCCCATTTTTTTTTTTTTTTTCCCCCCCAAATTTTTTTTAATTAATTGAATTTTTTTTTTGTATATTTTTTTTGATCAATAATTATCCCAAAGTGAGGTTTCATTTTTGGGAAAATTTCCCCCCCCCCCACCCCCCCCAAAAAATTTTTTCCTGATTTGTTGCCCCTTTATGTTTTGGTTTTTTTTGTTTTTTTTCTTTTTTGTTTTTTTTTTTTTTTTTTTTTGGTGCCCCCCTAATTTTTCAGGAAAAAATGGTTTTTTTTTTTTTTTTTGGTTTTTTTGATTGGGTTTTAATTTAAATTTTTTTTGTAAAATAAATTTGGGCAGCAAAAATTTTTTTTGGATCATTTTTTTTTTTTTTGGTCCTTTGAAAATTGGAACAGTTTTTTGGGAACTTAAAAAAAATCTTTTGTGTTAACAACCCTCCCCCCCCCCCCCCCCATTTTTCCCAAAAAAAAAAAAAGAATTTTTGGGGGGTAGTTATTTCAGGTTAAGAATAATTTAAAAAAAATTTTTTTTTAAAAACAAAACGGGCGAAGGTTTTTCATCAAAAAAACTAATTAATAATCCCCCCTTTATTTTTGCCCCCGCCCCCCCCACCCCCCAAATCCAGGAAATAATTTAACCCCCAACCTAAAAAAAAAGCCCCCTATTTATAAAAAAAAAAAAAAACCTCCAAGAACCTAAAATAAAATTATCTCATTCCAAAAAAAACCCTGTGGTCAAAAAATTTTAGAATTCACCCCCAAGGTGAACCAAATAACCCCCCAAGTAAAAATGGGACCACCGTTAAATAAAAAAAAAAAAAATCCCCCCAAAGCTCCCCCCAACCCCCCCCCCCCCATAAACCCCTCCCTAAGATTTTTGTATTTATTGCTTTTAAAAATCCTGCTTTTAATGGGGTTCCCCCCCTTCAACCCTTCAACCCTTGGTTTCCAATTAATCCCCCCTTATTCAAATGGGGGTTTAAAAAAAAAAATAAAAAGGAAAATCCATTTAAACCCATGGTTTTTCCAGATTTTGGTATTTTCCCCCCCCCTTAAATAAAAAAATTAAATTTTTTTTCCCCCCCCAAAAAAAAAATCCCCCCATCCCCCACCTACTTTTGGGGGAACAAAAAAAAATTTTTAAATGATAATTAAAAGATGCCAAAAAAAAAAAAACCAAAAAAATAACAAAAAAAAAAAATAAAACCATTTTGTATTTAAAAAAAAAAAAAAAAAATTAATAAAAATTAAAACAAAAATCCCCTTCCAAATAAAATGCCAATTTCCCCCCTAAAAAAAAAAATAAGACCCCACTTGGAAATTACCAAAAAAAGATAAATAGCCCCCAGGTAAAAAAATAAAATTAAAAGTTTATCCTTTTTATTTTTTTTTTTTTTGTTTTTTTGTTAGGAAAAATTTTGGTATTTTTAAGCAAAATAAAAAATTTGTGTTCAAAACTTTTTAAAAATAACCCATCATTGGGTATGGTATTTTTTTTTAAAAAAAAGTTTTGGCTTTGGCAAAGTCCCAAAAACAATTATTGTTGATAAAAATTGGTGGGGAAAAAATTTAATTAATAAAAATTTTAATAAAATAATTTGTTTTTCTTTTATTTTTTGGTAAGTTTTCAGGTTTTATTTTGAAAAAATTTGGTTAAACCAAAACAAGATAAAAGTTTTTTTGATTTTTTATTTTTCCACCATATTTAAAAATTTTAAGAAAAAAAAAAAAAATGGTAAAAATCTTCTTAAAAAATTTATCCCCCCCCCCCCTTTAAACCTGGGCCAGAAAGTTTTTTTTTTTTTTAAAAAGCCTATTTTTTTTTCCCCCCCTGCCTTTTTTATTAACTAATCCTTGTTATTTGAAATTAAAATTTTCCCCCACACCCCTAGAAAAAATCATAAAAAAAATTATTGGTTTTAAAAATGAAAATTTAAAAAAGGTTTTTAATTCATAAATTACTTATTAAATTTTTATTTTTATCTGGTGGCCCAAAATAATAAAAAAAAAATTAAAAAAATAAATGTGGGGGGGTTTTTGGGGAAAGTTAGAAGCAAAGAAAATTTAAAAATAAAATAATTTCCCAATTAAAATGAAACCACATTAAAAAACCTCCCACCCCACTTTTCCATAGCCAAACACTTAATAAAAAAAAAAAAAATGAGTATTTTTAATTTGTAATTTGGTATATTCCCCCCCCCTTAAAAAAGGTGTTTAAATACATTTAAAATTGCAAAATTATAAAAAAACCCAATTTTAAGTTTGAATTTTTTTTTTTTTTTTAAATTTTTTTTTTTTTGGAAAAACCAGGGAGTTTGGTTTTTTTTTTTTCCCCACCCCAAAAAATTTTAAAAAAAGGCCAAAAAGTATATTCCAAAAACTTTTAGAAAATATTTTGTGTTTTTTTTAAAGTTACCCCCCCCCGTTGTCCCCCCTTTGCCCCTTTTTTGTAATTTTTTTCCGCCCCCACCCCTGTGTACCCCATTAATTTTAAAACAAAAAAGTGGGAAAAACCCATTTTTTTACCCAGTTTTGGTTTTTTTGGAGGGGGAAAAAATTTTTCAAAAAAGGGAAAAACCCCCTTTCCCAGGCTCCCAGCCCCCCCCCCCCCTGTTTTTTTTTTTTTTTCAGGGGGTGTTGTAAGCACTTGTTTTCCTAATGGAAAAATTTTGGGGGGGGGGAAAAGTTGGCGGTGAAATCCCCCCAAAAAAAAACCTAACCCTTGTTTTGAGGCATTTTTCATGATCAAAGACATTTTTATCCAAAACCCCCCCCCCAGTTTGGGGGGGTTTTTTTTCCAACCCATGGGTGTAAAATGTTTTTTTTTTTTTAAATAAATTTATTTTGAAGAAATTATTTGCCCTAACAATTAAAAAAAATTAGGCCAAATTTTGTTTATGGGTGTTTTACCCATTAATTTTTGGTTCAAAAAATTAAATAAAAATAAAAACTTCAACCAATTTTTTATAATGGCCCCCCCCCCCCAAACCTAGAAAACAAGGGAACCTCCATACCCCCTTTATAGGGGACCCTCCATCCCTTAATTTTAACTAAACAAGCTTTTCAATGTTTGCCCTCTGGCCCTTTTTTTTAGCTTCTTTCCCCCAAAAATCAACTTTGGAAAAAACCCCCCCCCCCCCCCAAGGTTTCCCCCCCCTGAACCCAAACCATATACCCATTAGGAAAAACCCCCCCCACCCCCACTTATTCCCCCCCCCTTTGCCTCCCTTTATTTTTCCCCCCAAAATTTATCCCCAAAGCAATTTCCCCCCCCCCAAACACCTTTTTCCCCATTAAAAATGGGCCCCCCTTTTGCCCCCAAATCAAAGCCTTTTAAAATTTTTGTTTCCAGATTCCAAAATTGAAAGACCCCAAATTAAAAACCAAACTCAGGAAAACCCCCCCCCCCCCCCAAAAAACCTGTGCCAAAGGGATAAGTTAGTGACCCCCCCACCCACCCTTTTAACTTTATAAGCAACCAAAACACCCCCACAAAGCCCAAAAATTAAAAAATAAAAGACCTTCCCAAATTTAAAACCAAAGGAACCAATTACTTTTTATATCGTCCATTTAATTAGCCCCAATTTCTTCTATTTGGGGTTTTTGTTAGTCTGAACCCAGACACTCCAAAAAGCCTTTTCCTTGACACCAAAAGGGAAATGAAAAATGGGAGGTACCCCCTGTATCCCCAAATTAATTTTTCCAGGAGTTAGAATTTTAATTCCTCACTTTTATTTTTCCGTTTTTTATTAAAGGATTTTTTTTTTTATTTTTACCAATGGTTTTTTAAATGTTACTCCCTTTTGGTGGGTTTTTTGATTATTTTGTTTTTTTTAAAAACCATCAAACATTCAAAAAAAAAAAAAATCCTTTATTTCACAGGGCCCCTAGAAAAGGTTGAAATTTCCCAAAATTTTTGTCTCCCCTCGCCCCCCACCTGTTTATTCCCCCACCTTAAAAATTGGGGGACAAACCCCAGTTTTTTCCTGAGGGGAAACATGAAAACAACCAAGGAAGTTGAATAATAGGGACCCTACCTTTGCCCCCAAATTGTATTTAAATTCCCCAAATTTTTAAGTTGGGAAAACCCAATAAACACCCCCCCTAATTCAAGAATTTCGGGTCAAAAAACCCCCATTTATTTAATTGGGTTCCCTAAAAATTGCCAAGGGGTGGAAAAATATTGGGGGACAACTTTTGGGTGGTGGGGGAAAAAAAAAACCCCCTGTTTTTGGTCCCCCCCTAAAAAAAAAATAAACCCAAAAAAACACCCACCAGTTCAGTTTATGTTCCCGAACTGTTTTTTTCCCACCCCCCCCCCCAAATTTTAAAATTTTTTTTGTATAAAGTTTTATTTTTTTTTGTCAACAAATAGGGAGAAAAAACCAAAAAAAAGCAAAAATAGTTCATTGGGGGCCCCACCCACTGGTATTAGGGGGTGAAAAAAGTTGGGGTTTTCCACTAGAAAGGCCCCCCAAAAAAAAACCCAAGGCCCCCGATAACCCCCCCCCCCTTTGAAAAAAACCCCCTTTTTGTCAACCCCCCTGGGGTGGGATGCCAGAACCCCCCCCACCCCAGCAGACATGGGGAAGTCTGTACCTCAGTACTCCCCCCTAAAAAAATTAATGGCAATCCCTAGAAATAAAAACCCATTTGGGGGGGGGAAAAAAAGAGGGGCCCCCACCCCCTCTTCAAACCTCTCAACCAAATGTACATTCCCCCCCATAGAAAAAAACCCTTTTGGTAACTCAGTAAAAACAAAAAAAGCCCCCCGTCCTTGTGGCCCCACCCCCCTTGTTTTGTTTTGTTTCCTGTATTTTTACTAAACCACCTAGATTAAAGCCCCCCCAAAAATTCCGCCCCAAAGACCTAATCAACCCTATACAGTTAACTCTTGGCCCCCCCACCACCCAAATACACCACCCTCTTAGCGGATAAAGGAATCTTGTGGCACTTCTAACATATGTCTATTCTGAAATTTGCTGTCATCGTTGCTTCCCCCCACGGGTTATCCGTTTATTGTTGTTTTTTTTCACCCAGATTTTGATTGGACAAACAGGCAAGGGGGATTCATTGTATAAAGTTTAGGTCTTTTGGTGTTTTATTTCTCAGGGGCGGTTAACAAAAGCTGCCGCTCCGAGGAATAGGGGATAAAAATAAGAAAACCAAACACCCCATTTCACTATTGGTAAGGAAACACACTTATGCTAAAATGGTCTCGGGGGCCATAAAACAATCAAAAATTGTGGTAACCAAACATAGGGGGAGTTTGCACCTGGAAAAATTGGTAGACCCTGTTGAGGTGGCAACTTGTACCAGCTTATGGGACGCCCAAAAGAAAGCAGCAGTTGGTGGTGGGGGGAGAGGGGTAAAGGCTATGATTCATTTCTTTTTGTTTTGTATGGGCAAGTGTTATTATGAGAGGTTTTTAAAATAAGGTTACAATGGAAGACTGGTGGTCCTGTTAGTTTATTTTATTAGGGTTTGTGCAAAGGGGGGTGGGGTAGAAAGGGGGAACTAAAAAAGGCCAATGGGGGGGGAGAAAAAAAAAAAAAGGACTAAAGTAAAAAACCCCCCCCAAGCCAAAACCAATAAACGGGCCCCCCCCACCCAAAAAAAACCCCGCCCACCCTCCCCCAAGCCCCACCCCCCCCCACATTGGCCTACCTCTCCTGCGCCCCTCAAGCCCCTCCACCCAACCGCCCCACTGGAACCCCCTTTTTTACCCAAAAGGGCCCTCCCCCTCTCCCTATAACAGGAGAAGGTGGTTAAGTTGTTGGGGGGGGGGTGGGGTGAAGACAGTCAAGCCTGAAATTGTACCAACCCCCCAGTTTGAAAACGGGATAAAACCCCCCGGGAACTTTAAACCGCTATGATTTGGGGGGCCCCATAGGGTTTTAAACCCCCTTAAACTTTTGGGGGGGGGAAAATTATGTTTCCCCCAGTATCCAACCCTTGTTATTGGGGACCTGGGCAACCACCCCTGGGGGCTGGGTGTTTCAGTGGGGATAGAAATTGGGGGATCCCAAAACTAAAAGTCACACCCTGATTCCCCCCGGGACCCATGCTCCTGCCCCATCATGGAAACCCTTTGGGGGTCTCACCACTGTCTCCCCTTGGGGAGTTCTCAATGAAATTTTCCTCATAGACAGATAAGGGAAGGAAAATTTTCCCCCACTCTGCTCGAGGGGGGGGGGGCTTTACCCCCCCCCTTTGCGGGGAAAAAATAGGGAGTCGGGCTTCTTGGGGGGGTGTTCTTCCCGGACCCCCAGAGGTTTATTGTTGTTAATCCTAAAGGAAACACCCACGTGGGGGCCTCCCCAAAAGTAAGATTCCAACCCCCACCCCCACCCCTAACTTTGGTTTACCATTTCGGGATGAGTGGGCTGTCATCCTTATTCCTATCCCAAAAGTGTAAGCTGTAGGTTGCTGTGTGATCAGGATCAATTTATTTCCAAATTAAACTTTTTGGGCTTATCCCCTGTAGGGCCAAATCCGATACGTGCCTTGCTTTTGCTCTCTGATGTTATTTCTATTTGGGCTTGGGGCACATTATCCGCTTGGCCTTGTACCCCCCCTCAAACAAAACATGTGTAACTCTAATTTTCATGAGGTCAGACTCAGAAATGCCATTGAAATAAAATTTTCAAGTTTATCTACCCTGTTCCCACACTGATCTGTGTCAAGGGGTTCCTAAGTACTATCTTCTTAAAAGCCCCCCCTCTTCCCCCAACAATTGGTAAAACAAGGTTTGTTCAGAACCAATTTTAAAAATTTGAATTCAAAGGGGGAAAAAAAAACCCCCACAAAGTACAAATTGGGGGGGCAAAAATAATCGCACCCCAATAACTCTTGGTTTCCCAATGGCCCTGAATAAAATTGCCTACCCCAAAGTCACTAAAAAAAAAATAAAATATCAAAAAAAATGTGGGTAAAACTCTGGGGAACTGGGGGGAATCACCCCCTGTTATTCTAACACCCACCCGGTTTCACTTATAAAAGGATTTGAAAACATGGAGGCTACAAATCTAACCAAAATAATCCCACTTCAAGGCAACCATGGTCTTCACAAAATCAAAAAAAGGGGTAGTTTTTTTATTTGGGGGGGGGAAAAAAACTTTTGCTTTTCATTTCTAAATTCTATAAGGCCCCTTTCCTAATAAACCCGCCCCTTGCGCCTGAACAATAAGGCCTATTCAGACTTTAGTTTTTTTTTTCGTTTGAGGAAAGGTTTATTTTGGTCTGTTTAAAGTTTATGTCTCCCCTTGGATTATGCAAAAAATAATTTTATTGGTTCCCCCCAAGTCCACACCCAACCCCCCCAACCTTTTCCCCCTGGAGAAAAGAAACCACTAAAGACATTTTCCAGCTACCACTCCCCCCTATCAGATCCTTTCACCTGGGGGGAAAAAAACTTATTGAAAAGTCTTACTAGAGAGAAAGGATTCTGTGGAAGAGTTATTTGCAGGAAAAATACCTTCAAAGGGATTATTTGGGCCCTTTTTTTGTCCATTAAAATAAAATTGTATAAAGGCTGGAAGGGGCATCTCAAATTTTAGTATTTTTCATATCCCTTGAAGAAAACTTGGGCACTTAATTTTTATTATTGTTTTTCACAAAGAGAAAAATTAAATGCCCAATTCAAAGCCCCCACCAATCAGCGTGGGCGGGGGGATGGAGACCCTGGATTATATGGCAAAAACTGCTACTCCATCTTGGAAATTGAGGAAAAAAAAAAAAAAAACTTTTCCACTGTATAAACTGTATTAATGTCTTTTCTACTTTTTTTTTAATTCCTTTAGAAAATATCCTTTTGTCAGGGTGGGAAATTAAAACCAATCTTTAGCCTAAATGATTAACCTGGTAAAAAGAAAAAATAGAAAGGTTATTCAAAGACCCCTTATTAAGATTTTCAAAACCTCAAAAAAATTTAAAAAACAATGGGTTAGGTGTTTCCGAGAGGACGGAGCCCCTTGACCTATGGTGACCCAGGGACAGAACCTTCCTTTCCCCCCACAAACCAGTTGGGCAAAAAAAAGGGGTTATGGGCTTGATTCAAAAATTTGGGAATAAAAGGAGGAAGCCAATCGGTGATTTGGTTGTTTATAACCACCATTGCCTAAAAAAAATACTTATCCTCTCTCCTCGGGGACCTCTGAAATTGTCTTCCCACCGTGAAATCGGTCAAAATAAAAAAAAAAAAAAAAATAAAAACCACAGGGCCGCAGAAAAGTCGCTACCCTAAGCGGGGGGGGGTTAGTCTTTTTTGGGAGTTGGCAGCTACCAAAGTCCATCTGGTGACCCTTGGGATGGCCGCACTTAATTCTGACTGATAGTCTGCAAGTTCCTCCCGCTCATCTATACTAATTTACTACAACTCGACTAGTGTGGTGAGTCTCTTGGTGCCTGCTCAGTGAAAACAATTAAGCAGTCCATGCAGTGCAACTCTGGGGGGGGGGGGGGGGGGGCTGTTTATCATTGAGAGTGGATAGTATGTTAGAGGGTCGGGGAATGGTGGGTGGGGCAAGCGGTGTAATGCGAGGGGTGATGTTATGTATAGGCTACAAGTTGACTCTGTAATGGTAAAACCAATTAATAAAATCTGGATTCATGTAGGTAAATTTTAAGAATTCCCCTGCTATTTTGGTCATTAATTTAAAATTTGCCTAATATGCTCTAATATATGCCTTTATGAGAACAGAACTCCCTTATAAATTATAAGATTTATAATAATCAGAGATATTATTAATGGGATATTAATATCAAAAAAAAAAAATCTAAATAATATTATATTTTTATTTTAAGCTCCTTATATTTCATTATAAAAATAATATCTTTTCATTTTTTAAATGTCATTATTTTTTAATTTTTACTATTATAAAATTTTTCTTAATTATATTTTTTTATATTTTTTATTAAAAATTATTTTTTTCAATAATTAATTTTATTTTTGCATTTTTATTTATTTATTTAAAAAACAATTTTTAAAAATAAATTTATAGTTTATATTAAAAATCCCATGTTAATTTGATAAAAATATTAAAGCATGTAAAATATATTATATAGTTTGAAATACACTGTAATTATTTTAATATTTAAATATATAATTAATTAAATAATATAAATAATAATATTATCCTATTCTTCTCTATTTAGCCACATATTATTAAAAATTATAAAATTATATAATTTTTTTTATAGTTTTTTTTTTAAAACCCCAGTATATTTAAATTTTTTTTTTTTGTTATCTTATTTTTATCATATATTTTTTTATTGATATAATAGATTTTTATTATTTTTTTTTTTTTTTTTTTTATATTACCAAAATCTTTTTTATATTTTATATTATAACATTTCGAAAAATAATTTATATATTTATACTTTTATTTAATAAGCAAAAATTTGAAATTTTAAATATTCATCACAAATACTATTCAGTATTAAGGTTTCACAAAATTTATTAAATGAAATTTTTTTCCCATAGCTTTGTATCCTTGCTTCGTTGTTGCTTTTAAACATTCATTTTTTTATATTTTTTTTTTTTTTTAACCATTTTCTTTTTATATTTTTTAGTGTAATTGTTTTTTGTAGCTATGTTATTTTTTTTTATTAATTACTATTTTTATATAATTTTGTTTTTTTGGGTATCCAGAGTTTTTAAGTTTTTTTGGTCTCTTTTGGAAATAGCATTTTTTTACTTGTTATTTTTTATATTCTCTATTTTATTTTTTTTATTTTTTTTTATTATTTTTATTATTTTAATTTTATTTTTTTTTTTTTTTTTTTTTTTTTTGTTTTTTTTTTTTTTTAGCCATTTAGGACGAAGCTCCCATTATTTTTTGGGGAACCTGTGGGAGAATAAAAAACCAGTGAGGACAAAAATTTGAGATAGAAATTTTATAATATCTCCAGCAGAAATTGTTATCTCCTTTCAAACCAATCTCTATAACCATTCTAAGCGCCCGCAAAATGTCAATTTATCATCATTTTTTTAAAAGGAAATCATAACCAAATACTCGTACCAAAACAGGATTAAAAGTAATGATTGTGCTGAAGTTCACACTGTAAGCGAAAAGTCGAGAATAGTGTCTTGTAGGGGTTGTGAGAGTGTAGGGCTTCTTTTTTTTGGGATGGAGTTGAGACATCCATCAACAGGCCTCATATTTTCACTTATTTTTATTTGAGAGAAGAGAGAGAGAGAGAGAGAGAGGAAAAGAGAGAGGAGAGAGGGAGATCCAAATTTTTTTGTTCCACTATTTATGGGCCCAAGGTCCTTTGGGGTTGGAAAAGGGTTTTTTTTGTCTGTGCCCGACTGGGGTAATTTAATCTAAAAACCTTTAGGGATATCAGGAAAGATGCTCCAACCAATTGGGCCCCACCCCGGCAGGGCCAGGGCCCCCCCCACTTTCTAAAAGCAAATCCATCAAAAAAAAAGACTTAAAATAACCCCATGAAACCCCCCCTGGGGCCCTTTGGGTATTTCTTGGGGGTTAGATTTTAATTTTTTTAGGTTTTTAAAAAAATCCAAAGCTTAAACATTCTTACCCCTTCCCCAAGGTTTTTTCTTTGGGGCCCTTCTTTAAAAAAAAAGCTACATGGGAATTTTTTCAATCAGTAAAAAAAATTTTTTAAAATATACAGGGAAAATTTTTTTCAATCAGTAAAAATTCTTTTAATTACCCATATGGGGAAAATTTTAATCAGTAAAAAATTTCTTTAAAAATCATTTTCTGTTAGCTCCCCTCCTTGCAAAACTTTTATTTCAAGGGATGCCCTTTTTTTTCATGCGTTAAACAAAGGTCCATAATTTAACATTTTTTTTTAAAAAATTGCCCCGGGGTTTTCTGGGTCCACCCCTTTAAAGGTATTAATGAATCCTTTCAAAAATTTTTAAAATATGAATTTTTCCCAACTAAAATGTTTTCCCCCCCCAAATTTTTTGAATAGGTATTAGAAAATGTGTTGTAAAGGGTAAACCCAAAAAAGAAATTTAAAACTTCTTTAGTTTTTTCCCTTTTTAAAAAGTTTTTTAATTGTAAAGTAAGTGTATTTCCCGTGAAAGGTACAAAAACTTGCAATAATTGGTATTTGATTAAAAAAAGAAAAAACAGTTGAGGAAATTTTCTTCCAAAAACTTTTTTCCACCACCCCATT
>JAJQQW010000427.1:0-23732 GCA_025583905.1 Ia io | reverse complement strand
AGTGTCTCCCTCCCACAATAAAGCCTGAAAAGTTGCAAAAGTCAGAAGACAAAGCACATCCATGATGTGGTCAAGCTAATGCAATTAAAAGGGATTTCTTATGGGTTAAAGTGTTTTCTTCCAGGTGCTGATTTGTTTAGGCTCAAATACAAGATTTTAGAAAGCAGCTGTCCTCAAGTTTGACCCAAAGCATTTTACTTTTATCAGTGTGAGTGCTGTGTTCCCTCACTATCCTCAACTAGCATTTACTTAAACTTCCCCCCCCAGGCCATTTAAAGAAGGAACCACCTTGATGGTCTCAGTATGAGTAAACACTTCCTACATCCGGCCACTATTAGATGGACAGCCTTTGGGTTTTTAAGCTGCATTGAGTCAGGTGCCACACTCTGTGCAGGGGTATAGCCAAATGTTGCCTCCCAGAGGAGAGAGTTATGAACAGGGCGTTACTGCTAGCAAGGGGTCTATAAACGAAGATGACAGGCACCTGTACTATAGTTGCACACCTCGAGGAATCCTCTGTTTTCCTGTGGACATATATAACAAGCATTCACCCTGTGACCAATAGACATAAAACTCTAAGACGAACAATTAAATCCTCTCTCTCCCATCCTCTTTTTCGAGGTAATCATAACAAATTGGTTAATTCTACTAATTAGGTAGGATGGTTGCCATAGGGGAGGGGAGTTGTAGAGTGGTGGAAAAAAGTGAAGGGAACCTAAGTGTATGGTATCAAATGGAGTACTAGATTTATTGGGGTAAATTTTGGTGTAATTTATATAAATGTAAAAAACCCAAAAAATGTTGTATCCCTAAAAACAAAATTTTACTATTGTTTTGTAAAAGGCTAAAATTTAAAAAAAAAAATTTTTTAAAATTATTTAAAAAAATTTTTAATTTCCTTTTTAAAATTTAAAACCCCTAATTTTTGGAAAAAACGGGGGACCCAACGGTGGGGAAAGGGGACGGGGTTAAAACTTTTTGGAATGCGCCCCGGGGGGACCCCAAACCAGGGGGTAGACCCTGGGTTGGCAGGAGTTTGGCCCGGGGGGTTCAGGGGCGCTCCCCAGGGGGGGGGGGCCGTTTGGTTTAAAGCCAAAAAGGGGAAAGGGAGCTCACGGGGCTGGGTTGGGGGAAAAGCGCAGCGTAAGGGGGGGGGGGGAGCCGCAGCTCTTTTAAGGTTTGGCCCAAACCCTGACCACTTGGGGGAGGGGGGGCCCAAATAAAGGGGGCATTTTTTCGGGGCCCCTTTTCCCCCCAAGGGGGGCTCCGGGGGACGGGCCCGGGAGTGGGCCCCCAGGGGCCAAAGGCTGGGGGGAAACCCCCCTCCCACCCCCCTTTGGGGGTGTGGCACCCAAAAAATTTCCCTCGTTTTTGGGTTCGGGGCCCCCAAAAAGGTTTTTTATTGTAATAAAAATTTTTTGCAATTGGTAATAAACTTTAAAATTTACAAAAAATTTATTTGGTTAAATAAAATTTTAAAAAAGGGGTAAAAAAAAAGGTTGGGGGAACCCCATTTAAAATTGTATAACTAAAAAACTAAAAATTGACAAATTTTATTTTGTGCCCCCCCAACCCTTAAAATTTTTAAATTTAAAAAAAAAAACCCCAAAATTTTGGGTTGCTGGGGGCTTTTCCCCGGGGGGGGGGAGGGGTCCCGGGGGGGGAAAGTTGGTGGGGTTTTTGGTTTCTCTCTCATCGAGGGGTTTTCAAAGTTTCGGGCCCCTTTCCCCCCCTTTTTCTCTGAAAAAAAAATCAAAAAAAAATATATTAAAAAAAAAATTAAAAAATTTAAATTATTTTATTTTCAAAAATTAAAAAAAATAAAAGTAAAAAAAATCATAAAACAAAAAATTAAATAAAAATATCCCAGCCTTAAACCTCGGGATATTACTCTTTCCAAAAACTGGGGGCTGCGGGGTGGGGGGGACCCAAGGGCAGTGGCATTTCATATTATTAACCCAGATAATTGCAAAAAAACAAACCCTATCTAAACTTGTTCTTAATTTTTGCCTCCAGACTTCTCCGTTATATTAATTCCCACTAGCTTATTCCAATGTTTTCCTAATTTTAGTATCAATTGGTTATTTTTAAAAAAGTTATCCAAAAGTGACAAAAAACTAGTAATTAAATAACAAATTATGTTTTTTCAAAAGGGATGCCCACTGGGAGTAATTTGAGGCTAATTTTCAAAAAAAACATTATTCTATGAACAAAAAAACATCTATAACTAATAAAATAGTGGTAATATCTTTTAACTAATTTAGACCGGATTATTGGGACCAGGGACATTCTTCCGGACGTCCAATATTTGTCCTGTGCTGGGGACCAAAGGCCACAGGGATTGGTGGGGGGGCCAGGCAGGAAGGGGGGGGGGGCAGGAGGTTAGGGGCAATTCATGGCCAAGGGGCAGGGAAGCAATAATAGCAAAGGTTAGGGGAAGTTGATCAGGGGCCTAGCATGGGGGGGGAAAGCAAAACAAGGGCAAGTTATGGGGGGCGATCAGGGGCCGGAGGGCGGTGAGGGGCAGGGGGTTTGGAGGCGGGGATTTCAAGGCGGGCCAGGGGGGTGGGGAGCGGTTTGTAGTGGCAGTTGGATGGGGCAAACCTTTTGGATACTTGGGGTGTGTTCACACTTCACCAAAATGAAACTGAGGCATAAATCGGTAGGTAGTCACTTTTGGAGGAAAAAAAAAAAAAAAAAAAACCATTTATTTCGGCAAAATGTTTTCATCTCGGATGCCAGCCAATGGGTTTTCATTCCTCGGGCGGGCCCGCAGGCCTTTTCATCAGGAAATATGGTTAACGGCGTGACCGAGTGGGGCTGAACCCACGGTGTGTCATTAGGTTTCGACACCACTGGGTGTTAGGGAGTTGGGAAGTTTGATCAGGCTGGCAGGGCAGAGGCGGTTATGGGGGGCCAATTCAGTCCAGGGGCAGACGGAGACGGTGTTAGGGGCGATCAGGGGCAGGCAGGCAAGGCAAAAATGCAGGTTTAGGGAAGCCAGGCGGGGGTCCCCCAAGGAAGTTAGGAGGATTTTTTCCAACTGGGCCCAGTTGCAGGCTCGGCCTAAAAAAAAACCGGGGTTGCCGTTGGGGGCCATTCCCCCCCTGAGGGGGTCCCAGATTGGAAGGGAATAGGTGCAGGTGGCCAGCCAGTTGGCTTTTGAGGTGACCCACACACCCATGCACAAATTTTGTTGGCACTGGGGGCCCTCTAGTTGTTCATTATAAAAAGGTTGCTTTTATTCATGGCCTGTCTTAAAATATTTTTTGGTTATATCTCTAAAAAAACCCAAAATTTTTGAATGTGGATTTCTTAATTATGTCAAACTATTTTTTCACTTATCCTGCGTGTCCTTTTTTACTAAATTAAAATTTTGCTTTATATTTTTGTACCTCCGTGCTAAAAAAGGAAAAAATTGTCTAGGTGTACACAATTTTTACATTGTCTTAAGATATGAGGTTTCCATAGGAACATAAGGGCCCCACTAAAAACTTCCCTTTCAGAAAAAAGGAAAGACCTATTATCAGGAAAAATGTTGAACAATCCCACATGAGGGGGAGGGCCCTTAGGGACTAGAACAATAGAACCAAAAAAACTGGGGAATATTCTCCTTCCTTCCTTTCCCTTTTTTCCTTCCCTCCCCTCCATGCATTTTCTTATTTCAGAAGGTGTTTTACCAGGACACAATACTTGGTGAAACTTCCACGGGGGGACGGTAGAGTTCAGCCTGTCTAACAATATATGGGTCTGTTACCTATTGGTTTTTCCAAGGACAGCAGGGGGGTTATGGGCCCCTCTATTTCTCTTGGCCAGTCCCAAAAGAAAAATAGGCTTTCCCTAAGAAGGGGAAAGCTATTGGGCCCAACATTTTTCTAGGAAAAGGGTGAGGGAAAATTTATTTAATATTAAACTGGCCACCCTTTGTGAGGCATTTTCGCCAAGGGACCCCCAGGAGGAGATTGTAGTGGCCCCAATTTCTTGGCTATGGGTAGTAGAAAATTACCTAGGAACATTTTTCTGGGGCAATTTTTTAAAAAGGTTTCTTCTGAGTAAAGATTTTTAAAAATTGGCTCTTTAATGGGGGGGGAACCAGATTTTCGGTTATAAAAAAAATAAGGTAATAAATAAATACAAATCTTTGATACACTATTTAATAAAAAGGGGGGGGCATTTAATTATATAAATTATACACTCTCCTTCTAATTTCATTTTTAACATTATAATAATTAAACTTGGTCATTTTAAAAAATAAACTTATAATAATTTTTCAAAACTTCTTTCTATTCTTTTCCTTATATTACTTAATTTAATTAAACTTTTAATACCTATTAATTTTTAAAATCAACAAATAAAATTCATATCCTATTAAAAAAAAAAATTTCTTATTAATTCATTACAATTTAAAATAAAAATAAATTTTTTTGTTATTATAAATAAAAATCAATTTTTCTTTATAACAAATTAAATTAAAATTCTCATTCAAAATCAATTTATAATTCACTCAAACACACTCCCTAAATCGTATTCATTACATCTAAACCATAGAAAATTTCCCACTAATTAATATTAAACAATTATTACCTACAATTTACTTGCTATTTTCAATATTATAAACCCTTCGAAACAAAATACCTATCAAAACTCTCAAAATAAAATTATTACCCACACTATCTTACTAAATATTTATAGGGGATAAAAACCAAAACACATAGTCTGGAATAACTCACTCCACTTATTTAATAAAAATGTAAAAATTAAACTAACATTTAACACCTAAATAAAAACTAAACCTCAAATTATAAACAAAATATACACAAACAAAAACTCTTAACTAATAGGGGGAATACCACTAAATAACAACTCATCTATCATAAATAATTACTAAATAATCTAATTACACAACACATAAACAACTTCAAACACATACTAAATCAAACAAATGAATTTTAAATTCTCCTTTTTTCCCCAAAATAATCTTTCATATTAACTAAAAATTAATCATTTACCTATTCTTACAAACACCCAACATTCTAATAACTCTTTAATCTTTTAACCTCAAATACTATTAAAAATTTCAAATTAATACATTATATATTATAAACACAATAAAACAAAAAAAAAACAACAGAAAAGTAATCTAAATAAACAAAATCAAATAATTAATTAATAATTAAATACCATACCTTAAAATAATCTAAAAAAATAAATAAACTTATTCATACATAAAATTAAAAACCTAAAAAAAAATTCTTACAAAATACAACTTTATAATATTATCTAAAAAACTTATAAATATACCAAAAAACTACTTCTTTTAAATTTTTCTCTTC
Source organism: Ia io (assembly GCA_025583905.1). Taxonomy (NCBI): domain Eukaryota; kingdom Metazoa; phylum Chordata; class Mammalia; order Chiroptera; family Vespertilionidae; genus Ia; species Ia io. Next base: position 18,399 of record JAJQQW010000427.1, on the reverse strand, counting down.
ATTCTATTATCCAATTTAAAATACCAGACAATACACCTTCTTACCTGATACACCTCTCTTTCCATAACTCTCTCCCCAAAAAAACAACATATTCCAATACCTAAAGGGAAGTCTTTGTTACCCTTCACCAAAAAAACGTTTACAACATTTATCCATAAATAACAATTCACCTTTTCCTATAACTCTATCATTGAATCATTAAAAAATCACCAGCTTTTACATAACTATATAACCTTAAACCTCAATTCCTCCTTCAAATATATACCCCCCACTCATGAGTAAATAACTATATAACACACCAAGTTTACTATCTTTTACCTTATTACATTATATAACATTTATATTATCAATATACAGCAAATTCATTACATTGGGCTAACCCATCCATAATTATTGTAATAACATTAACTATTCATCTTAACCTTTATTCTAAAACTAATATAAAAAACTCAATGATACAGTGGGGGGGTTATTTAGGCTCAAAACGGGGGAGGCTTATCTACAAAATTTTAATCATAATAATTCAATTATTATACACCACTAACTAAAATTTCAAATTACATCTATAATAAATATTTATAAATTTTATATTTTATCAATTTTATTTTACTTATACTATTAATTTTCCATTTTTCATTTATTGTCAAGTATATTATAAACTAAAACACAATAAATGGTTAAACTCTTAAAAATATACCCAAAACAACTAAAAAACACCTTAATTCTTAATAATCAACCATTCAAATTACTTCTAGTTAACTCCAAAACTTAAATACTAAACACCTTCTACAAACATAAAAAACACAAATTTAAATTTTCTCTAATATAACATAAAATCTCATTACTAAAGTTATAAATCAAATAATAATCCTCTTAGTTAATTTATATAATTCATTATTAATCTTATCTATTAACCTAAAAATTTCAATTTCAATATTTTACATTAAAATTTAACCTTAAAAATACATACTAACTATAAACAAAAATACACCTGCTACATTCCAAATAATCTCAAAATCAATCTTCATAAATGCTAGGGGAAACCTTGTTACCACTATCCACTCTACGTATGATACAAAAAATATTAATATTATTTCAATCACTATTTAGTTACGAGTTATATAATTTATATAAAATAACAATAACAAACAATATCAACATTAACCTCATTCTAATCTCTATAAAATAAAACCTAATACAGCATTGCCACGAAATTTATCTTCATCATACACAAACTAAACCCAATAAAATAACAAAACACAAAACCACAATTCTTTTCCATATATTACTACCCATATAAGAAAACACCCTATCTCAACATTCCTAACTAATGTGGACACTCACCAACTAAAAACTATTTCTTCAAACCTCATCTAAAAAAAACATTACCTAACATTAAATAACATATAATAAAATTCAAAATCTTCAAATCCTAATTACACACTCAATCAATAAACCACACTAAACACATTCTCATACATATTTAAATAAATATAAACGTAAGGGGAATATAATACATCCTCAACACACATTAATATATACCACTGGAATAATGCTTACTCTTCATATGGAGGGGTCCCATAATTTACTAAAATCTATCTTTATTTTTACTTCAATCATTATCACTTCTATTATTTTTTATCCAATTTTTCGTATTATCCATTTTTAATTTTTTCCTATATTTTTTTATATATATTATAAAACACACTCCTCATATTGGGTTTCATCATTATACTTATCTTCTCTTTCTTTATATGAATATTTATTACATTTTTATTTTAAAAAAGCCATAGGGACCTTTTTATTATATGGGGAAAATCATTTCTTTTATTTTATTATAATTTTCTATAAAATTTTTTTTTTACTTAGCTTAATTGTATTTCTTTGGGGGCATTTAAAATTTCAGGGAATAGAGGGCTCTTATATCCCAAATATATACAAAGTAAAACTCTTAATTCTTATAATTGGGGGATTGGTAAAGACAGTCATTCATATCCCTACTTTAACTATACCACCTCATACCAATCTATAAACATCCCATAACATACTGCAATAAATTATACAAAAATAATTTTTTTAATAATACACTGGTAATGTACAAAAAACCGGCCTTCATACCACTTACAACCCAACACATACCTTCCTATTTAAAGGGGGGGGGACCAAAAATATATATACTAAAGACTTATAAACCACTCAAACATCTTTTCTATCTCCTATCTATTTCAATATAACTTATTAACCAAAGGGCATTTTCATTTCATATCATTTGACGTTCAATCTATAGCATTAGGGGGAAAACAACATTTCATATTACAACCCATATAATCAATACCAAATATATGGTGACAAGACCTCTTGTCAATCTCCAATCAAGTATAATTATCACCTCACACCATAATTCTTAAAATATTTAACATAACCAGATTTATTTATTACTCAACTATTAAATATTATTAATTATACCATTTCCTTAAAATCTTCATTTCTCAAATATATAAGGGGATTTATCAAATAAAAAAAAAATATTCATGCCATTATTTTATTTTTATTATTAAAATCATTTATACTATTTATTTTAAATTTTATTTATTTTTTATTATAAACTTACATCTTTCTTAGGGTAAAGGGCTAAGGGGTCAAAAAACTGGGGGGACCTTCGCAAATCGGAATTCTTTTATTTTCTATTTTTCTAACTAAATCAATATCTTCATAATATAAACAATTAAGGTTTCTCCCATTAAACATTACCATTATTATTTCATTAACCATTTGGGCACAATTTCATATATCCCATATTTAACTTTTCAATAAACAACAGTACTCTAAAATGACCACCACCAATAATTTATTAAATTATCAATCTAATACTACCTTAACAAAACTTATATAATCACTATAAAAATAATAATAAAACTAACCACAATCAAAAAACTATAAACAAAAACCAATCATAATAACAAAAATATAAAAAAAGTACATTCAAAACCATAATAATCCAACAAATAGATTCATTTAATAGATAATACACTTCTTTATAAAAACTCCTACACTTAAAAAATCAAATAATCTTTTCTTTTCTCTATAACTTCTTTACATTTTATTTTCTCTCTCCAATCTCTTTCTTTATTTCAATTCCAAACCAATATAACATAAACTTTTTTTATTTCTTTAGGGGGATCAATCTCTTTAATATTACATTTATTATTATTCCCATTAAAATTCCAAATTAATGTGGCGCCACCTTACTAAAAGAGTATAAAATTTAATAAATCCTAAATATAAAAAAATAAAAAAAATAAGAATCCCCTAATTTGCGCCCTAATGGGGGGGTCAGAAAAAAAAAATAACAAACCTCCAACTGGATATTACAAATACATCTAAAGGTCCAGGACACTAATCATCCCTAAAACAGTTCTTCCAAACAATACTAAACCTTTAAAAATATCCATCTTAAATATAAAAATTATACAGGTATATTAATTAAGTCTATAAAAAAATTACAAATTAAAAAACAAACTCACACATACATTATAATTTAGGGGGAGGATATTGGGGGCTTAAAAAATATTATAAGGATTAATGAACTTCAAACTAAATCATCTTCATAACTCATAACAACCCCATTTTACCTAAATAAGGGAAAAACTATATATTATCCCACAAAGTTATTATTTTTTTTTTTTTACATAAACTATCAAAATTTCTATATAATATTATTAAAACACCATATATTTATCATAAATATACTACAAAAATCATATCACTGTTTTTTCTCAATCTTAATGCTCTGTTTGCAGTATTTAGTTTCTTAAAATAGGTGGGGAAATTTGCACTTTAAAAAATTATACTATTTATATTTTTTATTATTTTATAATATTTTCCTTCCTATATGTTATTTTCTATTTTATTTTTTAGGATAAAATTACACTCTTACTTATATTTAGATATTTCATTTTAACAAAAATTTATCTATATTTTTAAAATTTAATATTCATTTCGAATTTTCCTTATTTAAGGATAATTTTCTCTCTTATTTAAGTAAAACAACTTCAATTTTTTACTTTATTTTTTAATAATTTTAATTTAGCAAGGGATTACCTCCAGTAATTTTAAAGGGCCACTGGGAACACTACCACATTTCCTATGGATAGGGAATATTTCTCCTGGGATTTTTTCCTGGTACAATTTTGGGGAACAAGTTACCTGTTGGGGTACCTTCAAAAGGAGGGCAGTGAAAATAATGGAGATCAGAATACAGCTTCATTGATTAAACGGAACTTCCCCAAGAGAAAAATTAGGCAAGGGCAGGATCTTTTTTGTCCAGTTAATTTCAGGGTTTCTATATTCCAAAGATTGGGGAGCCAGTAGATTTGTGGGGCGCTAATCAAAACTTTCTGAGCTCTTCATTTTAACCCCCCCCATGGATTAACCAGAGGAAATCCAGAAAGTCCAACCCCACCTTACATTCCCCAAATTATGGAATTCTCAGGTCACAGGGTGGGGAAAATGTTCCATCACATTTGGGGACCACCCCACTTTTCCTTCCTCAGGGATGTGGGAGCTTCCCCCAGGTGAGGCCAGGAGTTTTCAAAAAGAAATTTCTTTCATTTCTTCTGGGTTTCATCAGTTCATTTGGAATCCAAAGTGGGTTTGGGTATCTATTGTCTGGTTCGTAGTGGGACATTGCCCACACTTTTAATTTCCATTATTGGTTTTTCCAATGGTCCCATTCTTTAAGCTAGTTCCCACCTTTTCCCTTACAAACAAAAGCTATAAACCCCGTTTAAAGAGGATTAATAATATTTTCATTAAAGCTTAAAATTTTCAAGGGTATAGGTATGCAAACAAAAAGCAACATTCAGTAATACAATTTATAAATTGTTATGAAAACTTTCCAAGGAAAATCATACTAGGAGAAAAAGGGTTACTTTTTTTTAGGGGCTTTGGCTAGATAAAAATTATTCAGAAATTTTTCCCCATAATGTTTTTTTTGGGGGGGGGGTGGTGGGGACCTAATCCAGTACTCAACTCCCAAATTCTACAAAACTGAAAGGCCTTTTTAGAAGGGATCACCATTTGCTTTAGCCACAGTTTTTTCCAAGGTCCTCATTTGGGGGAAACTTGGTTAGGGTCCCTGCCTTCCTTCTCTCCCAGAGCCCCAATTTTATGGAAAACCCCCAAACTTACATTTCTGGCTAAAAAAACTTGTTGTGTTGTGCCCCTATTTCCCAAACCCTTGCAGCGTACATAATCCTGGTTTCTTTGAACATTTTTTAAATCCCTCTTCAACCATGTTATTATTTATGGGTTCCACCCATTCCCATCCATCCTATTCAAAAAAGGGGCCTGTCTGGGAGTTTCTCCATTTTTCCTTCAAAACCAAAGTTTTAATTCACCCTCCCATAATAACTGTGAAAAGATTTTCCCCTGAAGATTTCCTTCTTTTGTGCTACCACTGTATTTCTTGTTACCATTTATATGTTTAGTTGGTGGTCAACCCACCATGGGTCATTATTCCAATTATTTGTTTTTTATTTGTTGATTAATCATGGTACGGGGGGCCCCTCACAGGGCAGGGCCCAAATGGTTTTTTTTGTTTTCCAAATTGGGGGGGGAGTTCTTCCCACGGCACAAACAAAGGAAAATTCCTTAGTACCATTAATTACCAATAATGGAATGATTGCACAAAAGTTACTTGAAAACAAAGGATTATTTACTAAATTAAAAGTTACCCCAAAAACAAGCAATAAAGTTATTTAAAGCCTAGCTTAAAAGAATTTCTATGTTTTACCCCCCCAACATTTTAACAAATTTCTTAGCAACCCAGAAACCTTGGGAATTGTTATTAGTTAATTAGGGGCCCATCCCCAAATGAATCCTTTTCTTGGTGGGCAGTTGAGGTATCCTAGGGAGAAAAGAAAAATAGAATCTGGTGTGGAAGGGGCTGTAATAAGATGTTTTGGTTTGATGGGGATTTTTTTAAAAAACTCATAACACAACATAAATGTTTGGGGGGTTTAGGGTTAGGATTGAGGAGTTGAAATAGGGGAAGTAATTTGTGGCATCATTAAAACTATTGTTTTGTTCCCCAGTAACCCCAGGGGGGGGGTAATGAATTTAAGTTTTGGTCAAGGAGGATAGGGGAAATTGTGAAAAATGCTAGTGATCATTTGGCAAGGAGAGGGAATTAAAGTATTTTGGGTCCAGTGGGCGGCGGCCCTCCCAAGATTTTATTGCAACATAAACCACCCACCGGTATCCTACCCTTGGTGTACAGGCTCATTTGTCTTAGGCTTCCCTCATGACCTTCTTCCAATGGTATGGACCCACTAGTGACAATGTTATTATTTCTTTTTTATGTTTTATATTACTTAACTTAAAAAAAATTTCCTCATTGGAGAGCCCACTATTGAAGGTGGAAAGTTAATTACCACTTTCTTTTTTTTCAAATTGGGGAAAAAACCACCCCATTTAAGGATCACTGGTGTTTTATTCATGTTGGGGGCCCAATGCAAAAAGATGGAAGCTAGGATCAACCCCAGGGCCCCAGTGTGTGGCTCAGCTGGTGGAGTTCGGCCCCCAGGGCATCAAACGGTCACCAGGGTTCCATTCTCGGTCGGGCACATTCCGCCCAGGTTTTTGGGGTCTCTATTCCCCCAGTTAGGGGGGTGGGGACAGCTTGAAGAAGATTCGCTTCTCTTTTTTTCTTCCCTTCTTCCTTTCCCTTCTCTAAAACTCAAATAAAAAAACATTATAAAAAAATTTTTTTTATAAGAAATGAAAAATAAACTCTAGGAATCAAAGAAAGGTCCTGGCATGGAACCTTAAAAGTAAAGGCCCTTAGGCCCATTGTTTTTAATCTACCCTTTCTGGGGCTACGTATCTTTGGGGTTCAAATGACGTTGGGAGGGGACTGAAGGGGGGACAAAATATATAATTCAAAATAACAGGAATATTGTTTTTTTTTTTATTTTGTTCACCAAAAAAATGGTATTGGGTATTGGAACCTTGGCTGTTCACATTTCTTCCCCCTACACAAACCTGTCTTACGGGGGGGCCTACTCGCCATAAGGGAGCAAACCTTATTTATTTGCGGTGAAGCAAGGCCTTGATATTGAGGGGAGAATTTTTGTATTTTCTTGATTTCCCACAGTTGACATTAATTTGACATCCTGGGAAATGCAATTAATTGGGCCTTGCCTACTTTCAATAGATTCCTAAAGTGGTGATTGTTTATCTGTATTTTCAACTCAGGGGAGGGGAGTCTTTATGGCAACTTCCTGGGGAAACCAGGTAAACTCAAGTAACAAGCCACACAATGTTCTCATTTTCAAAGGGGCTTCTGGGGACTAAAAAAGCAATAGATTTCCCCTGAGGAGGTGGGGAATGGGTTAATAAAATGTTTGCTTTTATAAAGGCCATGGGGTCAGTTAAAAAAAAAAAATACCCATGAAAAACATTTGTTACTTACAACCCTTATCCCCCACTGTGGCCCATAATAGTTACAAAAACTGTTTTTTAAAATGGCTTTTGTTATTTTTTTTTTTTAAATTGAATTTTAAATTGTTTTTAATTTTCTTTAAGGGACAAATTATCGGTCTGAAAATTCTATTAATGGGGATGTTATTTTTTCCCAGGGGGGACTGTTGGGGTCTGGGGGGGTGGACGTGGATTCAAAGCAAGAGGGATTGGATTTACCTAAATTCCCTGTTACAAAGACTGAGGGGAAATCGAGGGGGGCAAAAGATTATTTCATTTGTTTCCTTTGTGTAGGGAATGAGAAAATTACAAAGTTTCAATTACAACCAATTTCATGCTAGGGAAAAAAATATCAGACCCACAACCGGGATAAACAAAAATGAGAAAATTAGGGAAGCCCAACCCATTAAAATTCTAAATCCTCTTCTCTGGTAACATTATTTTGGGGTTTAGCTTTCTATAATTCTATTTTTGGCTCCCAAAATGTCATTTATTTTTGGGGACAATCAGGGTAAGAGGTAAGATAAAAAGGCAAAAAAAGAGGCTTTGCTTAGGCATTTTCATATTTTACTTCAGTTAAAAAAAAAAGTTGTGTTAAGTCAAAATACCAAACATTTTCCCCTGGAAGCACCCCAACCCACCACACACTTCATTTTTTACACACCCAACAAAAGGTCTACCCCTTTTTCATCCCTCCAATTTCAAGGGAAAATTAGGGAATAGGGGGGCCTATTGCAACAGGGACATTTGTTTATCCAATACAAAGAGGAGGGGGGGCCCCATATTTAGCTGCCCTTTTATTGATCTTTTTACCTTGTATTGGTCCTAATATAACCGGGTATCCCCCAAAAAAGTATTTTTAAACCCACACTTTTAACAGCTGATAGCCCCAAATTTTTTGAAAATGAAATGTAATTTTAATTAAAAAACACTGGGCCTTTTATTATGATTTCAAAGTGTGTATATATTTACCATTTTTTTGAGAATAATTCTATTAATAAATAAAAAAAGGTATTTAATATATTGCAAAATCAAAAAACTGAAACAGCCCAAAAAATCAGTTGGAATACGGGGGCCCGGACCAGTGGAACGGGGGACTGTCCACTGGGATGATGCTTTCTTGGGGGGGGGGGGACGGAAACATAAAGCCGCAGCAGGGCTGCGAAGGGGGGCCAAGGCTTGGGGGCCGGGGGGCAGTGAAAGGGCTTTACTCTTGCACGGGGAATTTTTCTAAAAAAAAGAACTATATGGTTTTTTATATAAAAAAACCCAGATATAGTTTTAGGAAATATAACAATGTAAAAGGGAGAAAATATAAAACTTAAAAAATGGAAAACTAATAATGAATTATAATTACCTTAAAAAAGGGAAGAGAAAGGCTAATTACTGATGGACAATCGAGGGGGATTATTAAAAAAATTTTTATTTAAAAGTTTAGAAGAGATTTAAACTAAAATAAAAAATGGCCACCAACATTTCTTCATAACAAAATTCCTTTTGGGAGGAGGTGCCGAAGGCCAGTATATGATTTAAAAAGGGGACACAATCAGAAGTAGAATTAAAATTTCTTAAAATTTCTTTTATAATTACCATAAAATTTAAATTTTATTATCCATGATATTAATTTAAAGGGAAATGTTTTGCAAACAAAGCCCTTTAAGGAAATGATAGATGGGGACTTGTAGACAAAAATAGGGTAAATATAGTTTCATTTAAATTAAACAAAAACATGTTAAATAGCACCTCTTTTTCAGAAAGTGTTCCAATATAAATTTTCGGTATATATAAATGTTTTCCTTTGGAAAGGGAATCTGCTTTTTTAAATTCCAATTATAGGGTTCGCAATTTTCCACTATTATATTACACTTTTCCTTCCCTCAAATCCATTTTGGATTCCAGGAAAACCCCTAATTATTTTATTAGGGTTTGGAGCTATGCCTTCATTTTTAGGAAAACCACCACATTTTTTTGGTGAAAACCTCTATATTTTTTGTTTTTAATCTTATTTTTATTTTGATTTTCAGCGGGAGGAAGGAAGAGTGGGGAGGAGATTGGGAAAAACCATTCAATTAATGAGAAGAGGATCAATTTGGATCGGCTACCTTCCTGGGCATTGGTTCCCCCCCACTGGGGGGGACCCACTGGAAAGGGCCCGGCAAAAAACAACCCCCAGGGCATTTTGTGGCCCCACCCCTTACCGGGGAAATCGTGGGTTCTGGGGGGGGGTACCCTTCAGTCCCAGGGGGCCCGATGCTCTATTCAGTTGGAGTCCAAACCAGGGCCCGGGGGGGGACTGAACTCTAATTTTTTTTTGCGTTTGGTGACAATTAATTTTAAAATTACCCCACCACAAAAAAACATAAAATGGGGTGCCCTATCTAGGGAGTGAATTAGGCTGGGCTCATAAATTGTTATTTGGGGCTTAAACAGTAAAAGGGGATGGTAAAGTGGAAATTAGTCTTTAAAAGGGACTTGCCATTTAACTTTATTGCCTTCCCTTTTTTTGTTTCCAAGAGGCTATTAAAAGGATTAAAAAGTATTTGGAATAAACAAACTTCATTAGTTTTTTGTCTATTCTGGCTTGCCAGGTCTTTGGTTTTGGTTTTCAGGACCATTTTACTTAAAAAAAAAGTCAAAATGAATCCCAAAAGGTTGTTATTTTTCTTTTTATCATTTTTTAAATTGGTTTAAAACAATTAACCATTGGGGAGGAGATGGGATCTTAAATAATTGAAGGAGTTTAGCGGGAAAAAACCGGTTGTTTGGGCTCAGGTGGATAAGAGTCAGTGTCGGTTTGCGGGGGGGGGGACTGAAAGGTTCCAGGTTCGGATTCGGTCCAAAAGGGCATGTTTTAATTTGGGTTTCGGGGGGGCAACCATACCGGGATGGGGTGTTGCCAGGGAGGGGCAAGCAGATGGGGTCGATGTTATTTCGCTCTCATCGAATGTTTTCTAGCTTCTCTATCCCTCCTTCCCTTCTCTCTGTGAAAAAACAATTCAAATTAAAAATATTTTTTTTTAAATAAAATTAAATAAAATAGAAGAGGATAGCCTCTATCTGTTGGGGCCTCCAAATTTTACAGGGGACAAAAATTGGATTAATATTTTTTGTTACCAAGAGGTCAAGCAGTTTACCCAACAAAGGATAAATAAAAGGGAAAGTGAGAGGGGCATATTGTTCTCGTAGGTAATGAAAGGAAATAAAAATGGGTTAATTTTCAATAATTTAGTGAATCTAGTTTACAGGCAGATTGGGGGCTTATCAGTGGGTTGGAATAACAACAGGTCTCCAGAATAAGTAAAAAGACTGGGGAAAAAAAATTAAAAGTTGGCGGGGGGTGATTTTTTTAAAAGTTTAAAGCTCAAAGCATTTGGTGGGGACTCAAGATTGACTCTGTTTATAATTCTTGGTTTATTGGGGGGACTTAAGAGAGGGGGAAAATTCATTTAGTAACGGTGGAATCCATGAGAGGAGGGAAAATGGGTCTGTTGCTTTCAGGGGCTTTAACATGGGGGGCAAAAATATCCCTTGTTACTTTTGGGGGACTCTAGTTTCGTTAAAAGATTTAACTATGAAGGTAAACTCCCAACTGACAATCAGGCAAATTGATATTGCCCCAGATGCCTTCATATTGTTTCAGCCTCTAACATATTCGTATACAAACCCAAAAGTTGATTCTTCAAACTTTCAAAAATATTTTCTTCTCCTACTCCTCAAAAACAATAAAAAAAAATAATACAAATAGTAACACAAACCATATTTGTTTATAATGTACAATGGTTGAGGGGGGGCCAGTTCTTAAAGGTAGAAAAAAATAAAGAGTGCTAATAATATTTTATGGTAGGAGAATTTAATGGGTCGCCCTAAAAGGGGCGATACCCCACATTCTAAATCCCCAGAGGCCTGTTTTAATAATGTTTTATTCTTTTTAAACATTTGGGGGACAAGGGAGGAAATCAAAGGTTTTGGCAAGAATGGAATTAAAGGTTGCTAACTTCAGCTTGCAGACCTTAAAACAATAAAGGAGATTATTTTGGGATTATCCAGGGTGGTACCCAAATGGTAAAACAACATGGATCCACTTTAAGTGGGTAGGGGGGGAGGGGTTCACGTGTTCAGAGGAAAAAGATTTGTGGGAACCAGGTGTTTACCATGGGCTAGGCTTTAAAGGGTTGGAGGAAGGGCCATTTGAAAAATCCCAAAAAGGAAAAATAATTCACTTCCTTTGAGGCTGGTAAAGCAAGGCCAGATTTTTTTCCCTCCACATCTCCAAAAGGGGTAAAAAACGGCAAGCCCCTTTGCCTGGGGACACTTTTTAGGCCCCAGTGTAAGGTTCTCATTTTCGGGATTTATAAACTTCAGAACTTTCGTTAAAGGTGGTAAATTTTGTGTTGTTTTTAAGGGCCCCACTAATACTTTTGTTTGGTCATTTGTTAAAATAGCAGCAATAAGGGAAACTAGTACAACAGTATTTCAAGCCCTTCACGGTTTTCAAGATGGTTTCCAGCACTCTTTTTACCGCAGTGATTTCCAGAACAAAAAAAACAGTTTTTCCGTTATGACTTTGAAGGGCCACATTGATTCACAATATAAAGCTTGTATTGTTCAGGGGGAAGGATAGGTGGGACTTTGCCAGTAAAAAAACCCCTCCAAAAAAACTTGAAACTGGGAGGGGGGGCCCTCTTCACACCGGGGGACAATACAAACCTGGGTATCCCCTCTAGGCCCAAGAAGGAAAAGTTAAAACCTGTGGGGGGGAATGGGGGGACTCGGCTGCAGATTTTTTCTCTGCGGTTATCCTATGGGTTTTTAAATCCGAAAAAACCAGGAGGGGGGCACCCCACATTTTCATTCCTTTTTGATAGAACATCACAGAATAGATCCGGGGACGGTTTATCTTCTAGGGCTCAAACATTTACGGAAAGGGGGGCCAGTTAACCAATGAGGGGAAAAAAAAAACTTCGTTGCCTTTCCCTAGAAGGGGGAACTCCAACATACACCCTTAAGATTATTCCAAGATAAAAAAATAAGGGAAATTCGATTTTTTTATTTCATAATAAGTTTTGGTGTAAAAGTGTGTTGAGTCTGGAAAATAAACATTCTATTGTTTTTGAGAGAATAAAAATTGTGTAGGGAAGCTTGAAGGGTACTCAACCAAAAAAATTTACCCAGTTTAAAGTTACTTCTTGATTTATTTTAGATCTAAAAAACAAATAGTTATTATTTTAGAACTGTTTAATACATTGTTTTGTAGCAATAAAAAAATTGATATTATTTACCTCAGGAAAACGTATGGATTACAAAACTGTTAAAAGTTAGTGGGACAAAATTTTGTCTTCTTAATTCATTCCCTTTCCTATTCAGGGGACCAAGAAGAGGTAAACCTAAAACAGGGAAACATGGCAAGGAAATTGTAATTTGTTTTCTCAAGTTGAATTAATTCTATGTTTTCCAAATTCCTTGCAGTCCCTTGCAAAAAAACCCATTCGAACAGGTCATTTTTTTGCTTATTTTTTCCCCTCTTGTCTTTTCAATAATAAAAAACCCCTTTTGAATGGCTTAGCCCATGTTTTTCACAGCTTCCAATTCAAGTGTCAAAGTCAGCTTTTCTGGATTTTTTTTCAAGTAGTGTTACCACATTCTATGGGGGGGCCCAGTTGTCCAAGCAACTCCAACCTACTAAAGCTTACCTCAAACATTTCCAAAATAAACTCCCACAAAAAGATAATAAAAGCTTCCCAGAAAAAATTATTAATACCACAACTTTCTGTTTAATTTGCTCTGCATGGGGTCCATTGGGGGGGGGGGGGGGACCAACCCATGGGAAAAAAAAAACCTAGAGGTTTCAAATTAATTTAAACAAAGGGGGGAGTTCTTCTATCTATCAGGGGGGAAAACCTTTAAAAAAATTCACAAAGGACTGAGGGGGACTATTATAATTTTTAATGCCTTGTTAGGGTTAACCCAACAAAAAATGTATATTCCGAAAATAAAAAATCACTTCAATGGAATCAGGGAAGGTTGTACCCAACCACATCCTTAGGCTCAAACCCCCAATTAGTCAAAGCAAAAATGTTATATTTATAGGAATTAAAATTCTTAAAAATCAGTGGCGGTCCTTCAATAAACTACGGGGGGCACCGCGCGGCCCCTCCCATTAATGGGCCAGTGTTTTTGCCCCCATTTTGGTTTTTTTACTTCAAAAACTATAAGATATGTTGCAGTGGTTGCATTAAGGAATTGGTTCTTTAAGTTTTTTTTTTTTTTAAAATTAAACTTTTTAGTATGGCCCTCCCCACCAAAACGGGTCTGGAGGGGGACGTGTGAAACTGGCCCCTCGGTTTATTTGTTAAAAAATATAAGTGTTTGAGGGGACCACCTGTTTCCTAAAATTTTGGGGTGACCCAGGTCCTGGATAATGAATCTTAGGTTTTTGGTACAAGGCAAGTTTTTGTTAAAAAAAAAAAAAAAACAACAAAGATAAGGATAAAATAAATAAAACCACTTCGGAAACAAATTTGATATTTTGAACAATGGGGGACTACTTAGTTAAATTAAAATGTTAGTTAAAAGGCAAATGTTATTAATGTTGCTGGTTGGTTTTTGTGGGATTTCTGTTTGTGTTGGTTTATGTTAGAGGGGGAAAAATACTTTTTCTTATTTTTTTTTAATTAAAAAATGGCTTTCTGGGATATGGGTCTTAGAAATGAAATACCCTGATTGTTTTTGTTGAAGTTACCTTAAAAATGTTTCAGAAATAAAATATATGATGGGCAAAGGTTTCCAACAAATTAAGGGGGGAGGGGAAGGAAATAAAAGAAAAAATAATTCCCAATAATCTAAAACCTGATCCTTTTTTTATAAAAATACTTTAAGGAGGGGGGCCCGGATGCATGGATTCGGTTTGCCCACCCCAGTGGCGACCCTCAGTCCTGGGGGGGGGCCTGTTTGGGGATCGGATCAGGGACTGAAAAAACCAGGCCCAGGTCCCAACATTCCCGGAGGGGTCCTGGGGGGGGGAGTTGCGAGGAGTGGGCAAACTCTGCTCTTGGCATTTTGGCATTTTTCTGCTCCTGCGGTGGGGTCAGTGCAATTGTCATTTAGCTAACCAGGGCCAAGTTGGGGGCCGGTTTTCACTTAGGGGGCTTTTTATATTATATATTAGATTAGGGCCCCATTAGTCTGGCCGGTGTTGTGGCTTTCAGTTGATTTATAGCGGCTGGGGGGGGCGCCCAGGAAAACCAGAAAGGGGGTCCCCACTGGTTCATTCCCAAGGGTCCCCAGGGGAAAACATTATTGCCCCAGGTTGTTGGGGCTCAATCCCCCAGTTAGGGGGGGGGCATTGCAGGCGGGATTTTGTACAAGCTGATCAATGGATTCCTCTCTCCTTTCATCATTGATGTGTCTATCTCATCTCTCCCTCTCCCCCATTCCAATTCTCTCGGAAATATCCAATAAAATAACCATTTTATTAAAAATAAATAAAAATAAAAATTTTAATCTTGGGCCCCCCACCATTTTATTGAAGGGGAATGTTATTTTCTTTTTTACTGAAAATTTTAACTTAAAAGGTGTTTTTACAACATAAATAAGAATATACTTTAATTTGGGGGGGGGACACCATGTTTTTACGTCCCACAAAAGTTAATATTTTTAGGGGGGTGAACCTTTATATTGTTATATATTAGGGTAAAAAAACATTTTAACTTGGAAGGGTAATAAAAAATAAACCACATTTTTTCTTATAAAACAAAATTAAAAAAAAAGCCAAGGGCATGCCTGAAATTCAAACTAAACACAAAAAAAATTAATTTAAAAAGGTATTTGGTTTTTGCAATAGAGGGGACTGGTAAAGATAAATTGTGGGCATATTTTTTTAACCACAATGGAGAATACAGGGGGACAGGTCCTCGGGTTACGTTGGGGGGCATCAATATACCTATTTCATTTCATGGTAGTTCCAAACCCCATCCTCCCCCCACTTATTATAAAAAAAAGGTTTCCATCATTTCGACGTTAGGTTACTTATGTGCCCTTTTATGTTTTTTTTTATTATTTATTTACCCACAAAAGTTAAAGGTTTCAGGTAATTGTGTATCTTTCCTTTCAAATTTTATTTTTTTTATGTTTTTCAACTTTCATTACTGCTGTATGGGCTCCATGTGAGTTAACCTGGTTGTAAGGTGGCTTTATGTACGGGAGGGTGTTTTTTCCCAAACTTACAACGGGGAAAAAATCACATCATGTTACGTCGCGCCATGGAAATGGATTCTCCGATGTAAAAACCCAAGGGAATAAACTTTTACTGTTTTTTAACATGCCACAGCCATAAGGGAAAGGAATTTGAAAAATAAAAACGCCATTTTGCAACCAAAACATGGATGGAACTTGAGGTACATTATGCTAAGTTGAAATATAGGTCTGGTCAGAAAATAAAAAGCTGTGGAAAACTTATTAATTCTCAACTTTTCAATATGCCGGGCTATAATAAAAAAATAAACTGGAAAAACTCATGGAAATATACCCCCACCAAATAAGGACAGGTGTGGTGATTGCCAGAGGGGCAGGGGGGGCTAGGGGAGCGGGAAAAGAGGGTCTGTCTGGGGGGGAGCCGTTATTTAGGGGTTTAAAGCCTGGTAACTAATCATGCTGGGCAAAAGTCACCAAAACAAAGTCCCAAGGCTGTTGTTGATCTTGGTGACCTGCCCTCCCCTAGATCTATTTTTTTCTGGGGGACGGGGCTAGGTGGGCTGTGGGGGGGGAGGGGCAGGGGCAAGTGGGCTGCCAAAACAAAGGGGAACCTTACCAGGGGAAAAAAAAAAAAAAACATTTTGGTCAATTTAGCCTTGTTTTTTTTTGTCCTTGGATTTTAATTAAAGGCACCCAGCTTTGCAGTCTTGGGATTTCTGTTTTCTGTGGGCCTCAGGCAAGGCCCACAGAAGATCACCTTGGGGGGGGAACCCAAAGGCTTATTTTCTTCTTTTTGGTCTATTTCATTTTCTCCCCCCCCTTTCCTTTTGTTGTGCCCCCGCCTCAGGCTTGGGCTTTGAACCCTTGGGGGGGGCTGTGCTGGCGCGGGGGCAACCAAAAATGTGGGGAAACCCCAACGGGGTCGGGGGCTTGAGTCTTTGCGGTGAGGGTGGCAAATAGTGGGCGGGGGGGGACCAACGCGGACGGGCCTGTAGTTCGGGGTCCAAGGTTGTACTCAATGGGCTGGGACCTTGAGTGTGAGGTGAACTTCCCAATGTTAGGTCGACAAGGAGCCCCTATGGAGGGCGTGGCGGGGCCAACGGCAAGTAAGTTAAGGATAGGGGTTATACTGTTATAGGTAGGTGTAAAAATAACCCTGGGAAATTTTCAGGTTCGCCAGGGAAAGAATGTATGCGGTATTCCATTGTCTTAAGGTGCCTATTTGCTCCAAGCACAATAGGGGGCTGTTCTGTTTGAGGTATTGAAAGGGAAGCCTTTTCGATTTTTTTTTTGGGAAAAAAAACCTGCCCATAGTTTTTTTAAAATATATGAGGGGCATGGAGGAAAGGGGTAGGAAAAAACCAAAACTTCGCGGGATCAATTATTTTATAGCTGAAGGTCCAGAGGGGGGAAAATTGCCTGGGCCTCTTGCTTTCAGGGTCTTTTGTGTGGTCCCTGATTCGGGGACTGCCTAAAGAGCCCTCCAAGACGGGGGAGTGTGAGGGGGAAATTTGTGGGCAGGGGGGAAAATGCAAATTCTTGGCCAAAAAATTTGGGTGATTAGTTTTTTTTTACTATTTGGAAAGCAACAAAAAGGAAAGAAAAAATTTAAGGATCTGTTGCTTTGGGAAAACACTTTTCCCGAAGGTTATAAAATAAAGCAGGGGATGTGGGGGGGGGAAGGGGAAACATATGGGCTATCCAATTATGGGAAGCCCACTCCCCAGTTATGCTAATTTAAAGTTTCCTTTTTTTCGCCCTGGAAAAAGTCTTAAAATTTTAGATATAGTGTCTGGGGGGGGAATTTTCTGGTGTGGTACGGGAGAGAAAACCTTAGCTGTTAAGGGGGGAACAGAATTGCGCGGGCAATGGGTCCGATTTCGGGACATTTAGGGATTGTCTTAGGGGCTGGGAATCTCTTTCTGCAACATAAAGGCTATAGGAAAAATTGAAAATAATATAACCCAGGGCCACTGCATTTTTTTTTTTTTTTCCTCCTATGAAAAACAGGCAAAAACAAGTCTTTCTCCAAAGGGGGAAAAAATTCAAGCAACAACTTTCCAGGCAAAAAAAACTAGGATTTCGGCATTTCCATTAATTAAAAGAGTGTAGGTTTTTCCCAAATCTAATTGAACCTTGTTTTTAAAAAGTTAATTTTTTAGGAAAAACCAACAAGTAATTACTATGTTATAGAAATTTATTTACCTAATAGTTTTAAATGACCCTTAAGAACTTAAATTGGAATTGGAATTTGAAATCTCAAAGACAAATTGGTTGGGGAAATATAGCTTAAAATAAATGGTATTTAAATTTATAAAAATTCTTTAAAATTTAAGCCCAGGGTTCAACTGTAATGGCCCTTTGTTAATGAGGGAAGAAGGGGTAGATTTGCCCTTTCCCCCCCCCCGGTGCCATTACAGGGTAAAAATCCACGTTTTCCTGGCCAGCAGGCTATACTTGGAAAAGAATGTATTATTAAATTTGCGGCATTTGATGGCTTTACCGCTTGTTTGTGGGGCTTTCTTGGACTTCCCCAGCAGAAAAATCTTTGGGTCGTTTTTGGAAGAGTCAGAGGCTATGGAGGGCCAAAAAAAACCTGTTTCCAGTTAGGTCCTAAGAAAGTTTTATTTTTTCCCCTCCCGGGGTGGCAAACTCTTAAAGTAACCTTTGAAATATTCAAATTTCCCCACCCCCAGTAAAGCCCATTTCTTAAGGGTGGGGGGTAGA
>JAJQQW010001137.1:20000-22172 GCA_025583905.1 Ia io | reverse complement strand
TTGTTGATGGGATGTTGGTGTGTTATTATAATGGAAATGTGATTTTTCTTTTGATATTTTTTATAAAAGGGGGGGAAATGGAAAGAAAGGGTGGGGCTTGAAAGGGGTTGTTGGGGAAACTCCCAAAAAAAAAAAAAAAAACAGCCAACCACAAAAAACCCCGGTTCGGGGTTACGGGTTGGGCTATTCAGGGGGGCGATTAAAATCGGGAGGCTTGGGGGATTGGGGGGGACGGGGATAAAAGGGGGGGGAACAATAGGGAGGTGGGGGGTTCTGAGAATATTGGCGTCTCTTTTAGGTGGGGTGAAAACTTGGTGGTCCCAAGGGGGGGGGCAAATTCTTGGGCCATCTTTTAAAAGTAACAACTTTTTCTTGAAACATTTGAGGTTTTACCCTTTTTTATTTTTATTTAATAGGCGGGAAGGGATTTTTTGTACCTGGGTCTAAAAAATGACCATAAAAAGGGTTGGGTTAAAAAGGAAACAATGTTTTTGGATAAAATTTTTGGTGGGGGAAATAATAAATTTCTTCATTAATACTTCAACCAAAAAAAAAATGGTTCATAAAATTAAAATTGTTTTGCTAGCGGAATAGGACCAAAAAAAATTGGGGATGGAAAACCGTTGGGAACTTATTTTCTCACAAGGGCATTTAAAAATTTTAGGTTTTTAACACTTGTTTTGGGGAAACTACCCAATGGATTATTTTTTTTCAATGGATGATCTAGATAAGTTTTGTTTTTTGGGGGGCTAAATGGATTTATTTTTTTAAATGGTTTTATTTTGATTTTTATTTTAATTATTTTGTAATATTAGTAATGGGAGTAATGGTTGTGTTTTAGTTAAATAGAAAATGGTATAAAAAAAGTAATAATTTGATGGAATTAAATAATGGGTGGGGGATATAAATATTATTAATTTAATAATTTTATAAATAAAAATGGTAATTGTGTTAAAAAGTTTGAGATGTTATTATTAATATGTAATGATTTTAATATATTACATTTTTTAATTTTGAGTAGAGATTATTTGGAGTTTATTGGATTGTTTATAAAATAATTATTAAATTTTATGAATTTTTGAGTTTTAATTTTTTTTTTGGTTTGTGTATTTAGTTATTTTTTTTTTTTTTTTTTTTGTCTTTTTTTGTTATATTTTTTTTTTTGTTTTGAATTTTTTTTTGCATTTTTTTTTTTTGTTATTTTTTTTTTTTTTTTTTTTTTTTTTTTTTTTTTTTTTTTTTTTTTTTTTTTTTTTTTTTTTTTTTTTTTTTTTTTTTTTTTTTTTTTTTTTTTTTTTTTTTTTTTTTTTTTTTTTTTTTTTTTTTTTTTTTTTTTTTTTTTTTTTTTTTTTTTTTTTTTTTTTTTTTTTTTTTTTTTTTTTTTTTTTTTTTTTTTTTTTTTTTTTTTTTTTTTTTTTTTTTTTTTTTTTTTTTTTTTTTTTTTTTTTTTTTTTTTTTTTTTTTTTTTTTTTTTTTTTTTTTTTTTTTTTTTTTTTTTTTTTTTTTTTTTTTTTTTTTTTTTTTTTTTTTTTTTTTTTTTTTTTTTTTTTTTTTTTTTTTTTTTTTTTTTTTTTTTTTTTTTTTTTTTTTTTTTTTTTTTTTTTTTTTTTTTTTTTTTTTTTTTTTTTTTTTTTTTTTTTTTTTTTTTTTTTTTTTTTTTTTTTTTTTTTTTTTTTTTTTTTTTTTTTTTTTTTTTTTTTTTTTTTTTTTTTTTTTTTTTTTTTTTTTTTTTTTTTTTTTTTTTTTTTTTTTTTTTTTTTTTTTTTTTTTTTTTTTTTTTTTTTTTTTTTTTTTTTTTTTTTTTTTTTTTTTTTTTTTTTTTTTTTTTTTTTTTTTTTTTTTTTTTTTTTTTTTTTTTTTTTTTTTTTTTTTTTTTTTTTTTTTTTTTTTTTTTTTTTTTTTTTTTTTTTTTTTTTTTTTTTTTTTTTTTTTTTTTTTTTTTTTTTTTTTTTTTTTTTTTTTTTTTTTTTTTTTTTTTTTTTTTTTTTTTTTTTTTTTTTTTTTTTTTTTTTTTTTTTTTTTTTTTTTTTTTTTTTTTTTTTTTTTTTTTTTTTTTTTTTTTTTTTTTTTTTTTTTTTTTTTTTTTTTTTTTTTTTTTTTTTTTTTTTTTTTTTTTTTTTTTTTTTTTTTTTTTTTTTTTTTTTTTTTTTTTTTTTTTTTTTTTTTTTTTTT
>JAJQQW010001137.1:5000-7500 GCA_025583905.1 Ia io | reverse complement strand
TTTTTTTTTTTTTTTTTTTTTTTTTTTTTTTTTTTTTTTTTTTTTTTTTTTTTTTTTTTTTTTTTTTTTTTTTTTTTTTTTTTTTTTTTTTTTTTTTTTTTTTTTTTTTTTTTTTTTTTTTTTTTTTTTTTTTTTTTTTTTTTTTTTTTTTTTTTTTTTTTTTTTTTTTTTTTTTTTTTTTTTTTTTTTTTTTTTTTTTTTTTTTTTTTTTTTTTTTTTTTTTTTTTTTTTTTTTTTTTTTTTTTTTTTTTTTTTTTTTTTTTTTTTTTTTTTTTTTTTTTTTTTTTTTTTTTTTTTTTTTTTTTTTTTTTTTTTTTTTTTTTTTTTTTTTATTTTTTTTTTTTTTTTTTTTTTTTTTTTTTTTTTTTTTTTTTTTTTTTTTTTTTTTTTTTTTTTTTTTTTTTTTTTTTTTTTTTTTTTTTTTTTTTTTTTTTTTTTTTTTTTTTTTTTTTTTTTTTTTTTTTTTTTTTTTTTTTTTTTTTTTTTTTTTTTTTTTTTTTTTTTTTTTTTTTTTTTTTTTTTTTTTTTTTTTTTTTTTTTTTTTTTTTTTTTTTTTTTTTTTTTTTTTTTTTTTTTTTTTTTTTTTTTTTTTTTTTTTTTTTTTTTTTTTTTTTTTTTTTTTTTTTTTTTTTTTTTTTTTTTTTTTTTTTTTTTTTTTTTTTTTTTTTTTTTTTTTTTTTTTTTTTTTTTTTTTTTTTTTTTTTTTTTTTTTTTTTTTTTTTTTTTTTTTTTTTTTTTTTTTTTTTTTTTTTTTTTTTTTTTTTTTTTTTTTTTTTTTTTTTTTTTTTTTTTTTTTTTTTTTTTTTTTTTTTTTTTTTTTTTTTTTTTTTTTTTTTTTTTTTTTTTTTTTTTTTTTTTTTTTTTTTTTTTTTTTTTTTTTTTTTTTTTTTTTTTTTTTTTTTTTTTTTTTTTTTTTTTTTTTTTTTTTTTTTTTTTTTTTTTTTTTTTTTTTTTTTTTTTTTTTTTTTTTTTTTTTTTTTTTTTTTTTTTTTTTTTTTTTTTTTTTTTTTTTTTTTTTTTTTTTTTTTTTTTTTTTTTTTTTTTTTTTTTTTTTTTTTTTTTTTTTTTTTTTTTTTTTTTTTTTTTTTTTTTTTTTTTTTTTTTTTTTTTTTTTTTTTTTTTTTTTTTTTTTTTTTTTTTTTTTTTTTTTTTTTTTTTTTTTTTTTTTTTTTTTTTTTTTTTTTTTTTTTTTTTTTTTTTTTTTTTTTTTTTTTTTTTTTTTTTTTTTTTTTTTTTTTTTTTTTTTTTTTTTTTTTTTTTTTTTTTTTTTTTTTTTTTTTTTTTTTTTTTTTTTTTTTTTTTTTTTTTTTTTTTTTTTTTTTTTTTTTTTTTTTTTTTTTTTTTTTTTTTTTTTTTTTTTTTTTTTTTTTTTTTTTTTTTTTTTTTTTTTTTTTTTTTTTTTTTTTTTTTTTTTTTTTTTTTTTTTTTTTTTTTTTTTTTTTTTTTTTTTTTTTTTTTTTTTTTTTTTTTTTTTTTTTTTTTTTTTTTTTTTTTTTTTTTTTTTTTTTTTTTTTTTTTTTTTTTTTTTTTTTTTTTTTTTTTTTTTTTTTTTTTTTTTTTTTTTTTTTTTTTTTTTTTTTTTTTTTTTTTTTTTTTTTTTTTTTTTTTTTTTTTTTTTTTTTTTTTTTTTTTTTTTTTTTTTTTTATTTTTTTTTTTTTTTTTTTTTTTTTTTTTTTTTTTTTTTTTTTTTTTTTTTTTTTTTTTTTTTTTTTTTTTTTTTTTTTTTTTTTTTTTTTTTTTTTTTTTTTTTTTTTTTTTTTTTTTTTTTTTTTTTTTTTTTTTTTTTTTTTTTTTTTTTTTTTTTTTTTTTTTTTTTTTTTTTTTTTTTTTTTTTTTTTTTTTTTTTTTTTTTTTTTTTTTTTTTTTTTTTTTTTTTTTTTTTTTTTTTTTTATTTTTTTTTTTTTTTTTTTTTTTTTTTTTTTTTTTTTTTTTTTTTTTTTTTTTTTTTTTTTTTTTTTTTTTTTTTTTTTTTTTTTTTTTTTTTTTTTTTTTTTTTTTTTTTTTTTTTTTTTTTTTTTTTTTTTTTTTTTTTTTTTTTTTTTTTTTTTTTTTTTTTTTTTTTTTTTTTTTTTATTTTTTTTTTTTTTTTTTTTTTTTTTTTTTTTTTTTTTTTTTTTTTTTTTTTTTTTTTTTTTTTTTTTTTTTTTTTTTTTTTGGTAATTTTTTTTTTTTTTTTTTTTTTTTTTTTTTTTTTTTTTATTTTTTTTTTTTTTTTTTTTTTTTTTTTTTTTTTTTTTTTTTTTTTTTTTTTTTTTTTTTTTTTTTTTTTTTTTTTTTTTTTTTTTTTTTTTTTTTTTTTTTTTTTTTTTTTTTTTTTTTTTTTTTTTTTTTTTTTTTTTTTTTTTTTTTTTTTTTTTTTTTTTTTTTTTATTTTTTTTTTTTTTTTTTTTTTTTTTTTTTTTTTTTTTTTTTTTTTTTTTTTTTTTTTTTTTTTTTTTTTTTTTTTTTTTTATTTTTTTTTTTTTTTTTTTTTTTTTTTTTTTTTTTTTTTTTTTTTT
>JAJQQW010000210.1:0-65470 GCA_025583905.1 Ia io | reverse complement strand
GTGATAGGACAAGTGGAAAAGACATCAAAATGTAAGTCTATAGTCTAGAAACATTAAACCAGACTTTGAAACACCTAGAATTCAATGAAAAAGAGCATTAAACTGTAAAACATTTGAGAGACAAGTTTATATAGCTTCTCAAGTTCACAGAGGAGTGTATAAAGTTGTTTTTACATGTGGTGAAGTCCCATATGTAGAGCAGAAAGCCAATTATAGGCCACTGCAAGAAACCAGTAGTAATTCAGAGCAAATAACAATGAATATGACTGAATTGTGAGAGAACAACTGGCAAAGACTTCAAAATGTAAGTCTATAGTCTAGAAAGGATGTTGTTCCCTTCAGAAATCCTTGAAATAGAGCAAGTGCACACTAAACCAGTGTTTGAAAGAAATAGAATTCACTGCAAAGTAGCATTCAACTGTGCAACAGTTGAGAGACAAGTGTATATAGCTTCCCAATTTCAGAGAAGAGTGTACAAAGTTGTTTGTACATGTGGGGAAGACCCAAAAGTACAGGAGCAGGCCAATTATAGGACACTGCAAGGAACTACAAGTAATTCAGAGCAAATAATAGTGAATAGAACAGAATTGTGATAGGACAAGTGGAAAAGACATCAAAATGTAAGTCTATAGTCTAGAAAGGATGTTGTACACTGCAGAAATCTTGAACTAGAGCAAGTGCACATTAAACCAGTCTTTGAAAGTACTACAATTCACTGAAAAGTAGCATTAAGCTGGAAAAAAGTTGAGAGACAAGTTTATATAGCTTCTCTAGTACACAGAGTAGTTTATAATGTTGTTTGTAAATGTGGTTAAGTCTCATAAATAGAGCAGACAGCCAGTTATAGGACACTGCAAGAAACGAGTAACAATTCAGAACCAATAACAATGAATATAACTGAAATGTGAGAGAACAAGTGGAAAAGACATCAAAATGTGAGCCTATAGTCTAGAATTGATGTTGTTCCTTGCAGAAATTCTTGAAATAGAGCAAGTGCACATTAAACCAGTCTTTGAAAGCAATAGAATTCACTAAAAGTTGCATTCAACTGTACAACAGTTGAGAGAAAAGTGTATATAGCTTCTCAAGTTCAGAAAAGAGTGCACAAAGTGGTTTGTACATGTGAGAAATTCCCAAAAGTACAGGAGCAGGCCAATTATAGGACTCTGCAAGGAACCACTAGTATTTCAGAGCAAATAATAGTGAATAGAACAGAATTGTGATAGGACAAGTGGAAAAGCCATCAAAATGTAAGTCTGTAGTATACAAAAGATCTTTGTACACTGCAGAAAACCCTTTAAATAGAGCAAAGTGCACATTAAACCGACTTTGAAGCAACTAGAATTCACTGAAAAGTAGCATTAAAATGTAAAACATTTGAGAGACAAGTTTATATAGCTTCTCAAGTTCACAGAGGAGTGTATAAAGTTGTTTTTTTTTACATGTGGTGAAGTCCCATATGTAGAGCAAAAAGCCAATTATAGGACACTGCAAGAAACCAGTAGTAATTCAGAGCAAATAACAATGAATATGACTCAATTGTGAGAGAACAACTGGCAAAGACATCAAAATGTAAGTCTATAGTCTAGAAAGGATGTTGTTCTCTGCAGAAATCCTTGAAATAGAGCAAGTGCACATTAAACCAGTGTTTGAAAGAAATAGAATTCACTGCAAAGTAGCATTGAACTGTACAACAGTTGAGAGATAAGTGTATATAGCTTCTCAAGTTCAGAGAAGAGTGTACAAAGTTGTTTGTACATGTGGGGAAGACCTAAAAGTACAGGAGCAGGCCAATTATAGGACACTGCAAGGAACCACTAGTAATTCAGAGCAAATAATAGTGAATAGAACAGAATTGGGATAGGACAAGTGGAAAAGACATCAAAATGTAAGTCTATAGTCTAGAAAGGATGTTGTACACTGCAGAAATCTTGAACTAGAGCAAGTTTACATTAAACCAGTCTTTGAAAGCAATAGAATTCACTGCAAAGTAGCATTCAACTGTACAACAGTTGAGAGGCAAGTGTATATAGCTTCTCAAGTTCAGAGAAGAGTGGACAAAGTTGTTTGTACATGTGGGGAAGTCCCAAAAGTACAGGAGACGGCCAATTATACGACGCTGCAAGGAACCACGAGTAATTCAGAGCAAATAGTAGTGAATATTTACATCTAGAAAATTAATACTTTAGAATATTAATTGTAAGGCTAAAAGCAAGACAGCCATGAACAACACACAAGGTTTCAAAAGAAGCTAGGGGAAAAATCATTTGGGCAAAAAATCAAATAGGATCCCAAGTCAAATGTATAGAAAATATTCCTTTATTAACTTTTGTTAGAGAATATATTTGTATATTTTTTCAAAACACAAGTCCCAGACCATGTGGATTCCATTAACAGAGAGGAATCGACAGGACTACTCCAGCCATGAAGACAGAAGAGAAGCAGTCCAGAGATGGAAGACGCTGATTTGGCCTTCCCATACTACCAGTTAGCAGCTGTGCATTACTGCAAGTTGACCAGGATCAAACCAGAGAGAGTCGGACCTGCATTACCACCATTTGTCCACCATCCCGAACTGTAATGTCAGTGCTGACATGTACACATAAGGAACTGTTGGACATTGAAATTGGGTCTCAAAAGAACTGTTGGCCCAGAAAGAAACCCACTACAGACTGATTCATTTGCCTGTCACCATAAACATTATTGCTTGTCTCATTTTCGCTTCTTATAAGTGTATTTCTAATAGCACATGATCTCACTCATCTAGGGTAAATAATGAACAGCATAGACTGATGAACAAGAACAGACCCAGAAAGAAGGAGGCATGGATCAAACTGTCGGGCCTCAGAGGGAGGGTAGGGAAGGGTGGGGGGGGGTAAAGGGGAGAGATCAACCAAAGGACTTGTGTGCAAACATATGAGCCTAACCAGCACCTAAGGACAACAAGGGGGTGGGGGCATGTGTGGGGAGGGGTGTGGGATGGGAATGGTGGATGAGGACAAATATGTGACACCTTAACCAATAAAGAAATTTAAAAAAATAAAACATTAATTTCTAGTGAAAACAAAGAAAAATAGTGAATAGAACAGAATTGTGATAGAACAAGTGGAAAAGACATCAAAATGTAAGTTTATAGTCTAGAAAGGATGTTGAACACTGCAGAAATCCTTGAAATAGAGCAAGTGCACAAGAAGCCACTCTTTGAAACCACTAGAATTCACTGCAATCTAGCATTAAACTGTACAACAGTTGAGAGACAAGTGTATATAGCTTCTCAAGTTCACAGAAAAGTGGACAAAGTTCTTTGTATATGTGGAAAGGTCCCATGATTAGAGCAGAAGGCCAATTATGGGACACTGCATGGAACCACTAGTAATTCAGAGCTAATAATAGTGAATAGAACAAAATGGTGATACAACAAGTGGAATAGACATTAAAATGTAAGTCTATAATCTAGAAAGGTCTTGTCACACTGCTGCAGAAATCCATAAAATAGAGCAAGTGCACATGAAGCCAGTCTTTGAAACCACTAGAATTCACGGAAAAGTAGCATTAACTGTAAAATAGTTGAGAAACAAGTGTATATAGCTTCTCTAGTTCACAGAGGAGTGTATAAAGTTGTTTGTACATGTGGTGATGTCCCAAAAGTACAGCAGAACGCCAATTATAGGACACTGCAAGGATCCACTAGTAATTCAGAGCAAATAACAATGAATATAACAAAATTGTGATAGAACAAGTGGAAAAGACATCAGAATGTAAGTCTGTAGTACAGAAAGATCGTTGTACACTGCAGAAAACCTTTTAAATATTGCAAAGTGCACATTAAACCAGACTTTGAAACAACTAGAATTCACTGAAAGGTAGCATTAAACTGTAAAACAGTTGAGAGACAAGTTTATATAGCTTCTCTAGTTCACAGAGGAGTGTATAAAGTTCTTTGTAAATGAGGTTAAGTCTCATAAGTAGAGGAAAAGGCCAGTTATAGGACACTGCAAGAAACCAGTAGTAATTCAGAGCCATTAACAATGAATATAAATAAATTGTGAGAGAACAATTGGAAAACACATCAAAATGTAAGTCTATAGTCTAGAATGGATGTTGTTCCCTGTAGAAATTCTTGAAATAGAGCAAGTGCACATTAAACCAGTCTTTGAAACCACTAGAATTCACTGCAAAGTAGCATTGAAGTGTATGACAGTTGAGAGAAAAGTGTATATAGCTTCTCAAGTTCAGAGAAGAGTGTACAAGGTTGTTTGTACATGTGAGGAATTCCCAAAAGGACAGGAGAAGGCCAATTATAGGACATTGCAAGGAACCACTAGTAATTCAGAGCAAATAATAGTGAATAGAACAAAATGGTGATAGAACGAGTGGAATAGACATCAAAATGTAAGTCTATAGTCTAGAAAGGTCTTGTCACACTGCAGAAAACCCTTTAAATAGAGCAAGTGCATATTAAAACAGTGTTTGAAACCACTAGAATATCACTGAAAGGTAGCATTAAACTGAAAAAACAGTGAGAGACAAGTGTATATAGCTTCTGAAGTGCAGAGAAGAGTGTACAAAGGTGTTTGTTCATCCTGGGAAGTCCCAAAAGTACAGGAAAAGGCCAACTTTAGGACACTGCAAGGAACCACTAGTAATTCAAAGCAAATAATAGTGAATAGAACAGAATTGTGATGGAAGAAGGGGAAAAGACATCAAAATGTAAGTCTATAGTCTAGAAAGGTCTTTGCACACTGCAGAAATCTTTGAACTAGAGCAAGTGCACATGAAACCAGTGTTTGAAAGCACTTGAATTCACTGAAAAGTAGCACTAAACTGGAAAAACGTTGAGAGGCAAGTTTATATAGCTTCTCTAGTTCACAGCGGAGTTTATAAAGTTGTTTGTAAATGTGGTTAAGTCCCATAAATAGAGCAGAAGGCCAGTTATAGGACACTGCAAGAAACCAGTAGTAATTCAGGGCCTA
Organism: Ia io; assembly: GCA_025583905.1. Taxonomy (NCBI): domain Eukaryota; kingdom Metazoa; phylum Chordata; class Mammalia; order Chiroptera; family Vespertilionidae; genus Ia; species Ia io. The sequence goes on along the minus strand of JAJQQW010000210.1, from coordinate 60,497 downwards.
TAATGAATATCACTGAATTGTGAGAGAACTAGTGGAAAAGAAATCAAAATGGACGCCTATAGTATAGAAAAAATATTGTAACCTGCAGAAATCCTTGAAATAGAGCAAGTGCACATAAAACCAGTCTTTGAAAGCAATGGAATTCACTGAAAGTAGCATTCAACTGTACAACAGTTGAGAGGCAAGTGTATATAGCTTCTCACGTTCAGAGAAGAGTGGACAAAGTCGTTTGTACATGTGGGGAAGTCCCAAAACTACAGGAGAAGGCCAATTATAGGACGCTGCAAGGAACCACGAGTAATTCAGAGAAAATAGTAGTGAATAGTTACATCTAGAAAATTAATACTTTAGAATATTAATTGTAAGGCTAAAATCATGACACCCATGAACAACACACATGGTTTCAAAAGAAGCCAGGGGAAAAATCATTTGGGAAAAAAATCAAATAGGATTCCAAGTCAAATTTATAGAAAATATTCCTTTATTAACTTTTTTTCGAGAATATGTTTGTATATTTTCAGAAAACAACTCCCAGACCATGTGGATTCCAGCAACAGAGAGGAATCGACAGGACTACTCCAGCCATGAAGACAGAAGAGAAGCAGTCCAGAGATGGAAGACGCTGATGTGGCCTTCCCATACTACGAGTTAGCAGCTGTGCATTACTGCAGGTTGACCAGGATCAAACCAGAGAGAGTCGGACCTGCATTACCACCATTTGTCCACCATCCCGAACTGTAATGTCAGTGCTGACATGTACACATAAGGAACTGTTGGACATTGAAATTGGGTCTCAAAAGAACTGTTGGCCCAGAAGGAAACTCACTACAGACTGATTCATTTGCCTGTCACCATAAACATTATTGCTTGTCTCATTTTCGGTTCTTATAAGTGTATTTCTAATAGCACATGATCTCACTCATCTAGGGTAAATAATGAACAGCAGATGAACAACAACAGACCCAGAAAGAAGGAGGCATGGATCAAACTGTCGGGCCTCAGAGGGAGGGTAGGGAAGGGTGGGGGTAAAGGGGAGAGATCAACCAAAGGACTTGTGTGCAAGCATATGAGCCTAACCAGCGGTTAAGGACAACTGGGGGGTGGGGCATGTGTGGGGAAGGGTGTGGGATGGGAATGGGGTATGAGGACAAATATGTGATACCTTAATAAATAAAGAAATTAAAAAAATAAAACATTAATTTCTAGTGAAAAGAAAGAAAAATATATATATAGAATAGAACAGAATTGTGATAGAACAAGTGGAAAAGACATGAAAATGTAAGTCTATAGTCTAGAAAGGATGTTGAACACTGCAGAAATACTTGAAATAGAGCAAGTGCACATTTAATTCAATCGTTGAAAGCAGTAGAATTCACTGCAAACTAGCATTAAACTGTACAACAGTTGAGAGACAAGCTTCTCAAGTTCAGAGAAGAGTGGACAAAGTTGTTTGTATATGTGAAAAGGTCCCATGATTAGAGCAGAAGGCCAATTATGGGACACTGCAAGGAACCACTAGTAATTCAGAGCAAATAATAGTGAATAGAACAGAATTGTGATAGAACAAGTGGAATAGACATTAAAATGTAAGTCTATAGTCTAGAAAGGTCTTGTCACACTGCAGAAATCCATAAAATAGAGCAAGTGCACATGAAGCCAGTCTTTGAAACCACTAGAATTCACGGAAAAGTAGCGTTAACTGTAAAACAGTTGAGAAACAAGTGTATATAGCTTCTCTAGTTCACAGAGGAGTGCATAAAGTTGTTTGTACATGTGGTGAAGTCCCAAAAGTACAGCAGAAGGCCAATTATAGGACACTGCAAGGAACCACTAGTAATTCACAGCAAATAATATTGAATAGAACAGAATTGTGAGAACACAAGTGGAAAAGACAATAAAATATAAGTCTATAGTATAGAAACGTGTTTGTACACTGCAGAAATTCTTGAAATAGAGCAAGTGCACATAAAACCAGTCTTTGAAAGCAATAGAATTGACGGAAATTAGCATTGAACTGTACAACAGTTGAGAGAAAAGTGTATATAGCTTCTGACGTTCAGAGAAGAGTGGACAAAGTCGTTTGTACATGTGGGGAAGTCCCAAAAATACAGGAGAAGGCCAATTATAGGAAACTGCAAGGAACCACTAGTAATTCAGAGCAAATAATATTGAATAGAACAGAATTGTGATGGAAGAAGTGGAAAAGACATTAAAATGTAAGTCTATAGTCCAGAAAGGATGTAATACACTGTGGAAATCCTTGAAATAGAGCAAGTGCACATTAAACCAGTGTTTGAAACCAAAAGAATTCACTGCAAAGTAGTATTCAACTGTAAAATAGTTGGGAGACAAGTTTATATAGCTTCTCAAGTTCACAGAGGAGTGTATAAAGTTGTTTTTACGTGTGGTGAAGTCCCATATGTAGAGCAGAAAGCCAATTATAGGACACTGCAAGAAACCAGTAGTAATTCAGAGCAAATAACAATGAATATGACTTAATTGTGAGAGAACAACGGGCAAAGACATCAAAATGTAAGTCTATAGTCTAGAAAGGATGTTGTTCCCTGCAGAAATCCTTGAAATAGAGCAAGTGCACATTAAACCAGCCTTTGAAAGCAATAGAATTCACTGAAAGTAGCATTCAAGTGTACAACAGTTGAGAGAATAGTGTATATAGCTTGTCAAGTTCAGAGAAGAGTGTACAAAGGTGTTTTGTACATCTTTGTAAGGCCCAAAAGTACAGGAGATGGCCAATTATAGGACACTGCGAGGAACCACTAGTAATTCAGTGCAAATAATATTGAATAGAACAGAATTGTGAGAACACAAGTGGAAAACACAATAAAATATAAGTCTATAGTATAGAAAGGTCTTTGTACACTGCAGAAATCCTTGAAATAGAGCAAGTGCCCATGAAGCCAGTCTTTCAAACGACTAGAAGTCACTGAAAAGTAGCATTAAACTATAAAACAGTTGAGAGACAAGTTTATATAGCTTCTCTAGTTCACAGAGGAGTGTATAAAGTTGTTTGTACATGTGGTAAAGTTCCAAAAGTACAGCAGAACGCCAATTATAGGACACTGCAAGAAACAAGTAGCAATTCAGAGCAAATAATAATGAATATAACAGAATTGTGAGAGAAAAAGAAATGACACATCAAAACGTAAGTCTATAGTCTAGAATGGATGTTGTACCCTGCAGTAATTCTTGAAATAGAGCAAGTGCACATTAAACCAGTCTTTGAAAGCAATACAATTCACTGCAAAGTAGCATTCAACTGTACAATAGTTGAGAGACAAGTGTATATAGCTTCTCAAGTTCAGAGAAGAGTGTACAAATTTGTTTGTATATGTGGGGAGGTCCCATGATTAGAGCAGAAGGCCAATTATAGGACACTTCAAGGAACCACTAGTAATTCAGAGAAAATAATAGTGAATACAACAGAATTGTGATGGACGAAATGGAAAAGACATCAAAATGTAAGTCTATAGTCTAGATAGGTCTTTGCACACTGCAGAAATCTTTGAACTAGAGCAAGTGCACAATAAACCAGTCTTTGAAAGCACTAGAGCTCACTGAAGAGTAGCACTAAACTGGAAAATAGTTGAGAGACAAGTTTATATAGCTTCTCTAGTTCACAGAGGAGTTTATAAAGTTGTTTGTAAATGTGGTTAAGTCCCATAAATAGAGCAGAAGGCCAGTTATAGGACACTGCAAAAAACCAGTAGTAATTCAGGGTCAATAATGAATATAACTGAATTGTGAGAGAACAAGTGGAAAAGAAATCAAAATGGACGCCTATAGTATAGAAAAAATATTGTAACCTGCAGAAATCCATCAGATAGAGCAAGTGCACATTAATCAGTCTTTGAAAGCAATAGAATTCACTGAAAAGTAGCATTCAACTGTACAAAAGGAGTTGGCGTTTCCGGGAAAAGGAGTTGGGGAAATATGGAAAAATTCATTTTCCTAGAACTATAGAACAGTATAAAAATATTGAGAACACTAAGAAATGAAAAGGTATTAGGCTACTGTTCCAAGTAGTGTTTTAATGTGCCGTTAAAAAGCCGGTATGACACCCGTGTTAAAATGAAAACTCTCAGATCTCAAAGCAACAGACCTGGGGATAGTGCCAGAGTGTCTCTAGAACTCTTGGAATACGTTTTATTACCCGAACATCTCTACTGAATTTTGAAATATTTGGAATATGTATCCAAAGCGCTGTTAAGGTAGGATAGATTTTCAAGTGGTAATAAGGGTTAAAGTGCTGGTATATTTGTAACAAAACGCTGTTTAACCAAATTGGAATTCACAATGAAGGAGCTTGAGTCACTGGAAGAAAGTGACTCCAACTCGGGAAATTCACAATGATAACCTAGGTGAATATATAAGAAAGTGCTTCAAACACTAGGAATACGTGAATAAAGGGCCTTAATATCTGTAACACATTGTTTCATGACATGGAAATCGTTTTCAAAGAAAATAGAACCGAGTCGGATATTCATTTATATTAATAATTCAGGGACAATTCGTTGGCGTTTTTGAGAAAAACCTGGTTAGGCCCTTAAACCAGAAGTGGTGACGTCACCAAGGGGGAGGGGCCACGTGGGCAGTCTCAAGTGATCCCAGGTGATGATGATTTCACCAGGGGACCTGCTGGGAGTGATCACGTCATCGAGGTTATTTCTGGTGTTAAGGTTAGAGAATTGGTTTTTCGGGGCTAGGGTTAGGGTTAAGATAATATTTCGGGCTAGCTAGGTTTCAGGCGCAGGTTAGGGTTAGGTTTAGGGTTAGGGTTAGAGGGTTAGGGACAGGGTTAGGGTCAGGGTGTAGTAATATTGGGTATTCACAATGAATGAGCTTCAATCACTGGACAAATTGGAGTGTAGCACTGAGATTTTACATCTCCAGACTAGGGAAATATTTAGAAATGTGCTTCACACACTAGGAATACATAATCTAATAGACTGAATATCTGAACAGCACAATTTTGTCACTGCGAAAACTTGTTCAAACAGCTCAGAAACAACTGTGACACTGTTAAAATTTATTTTTCCCCCGTCAAAAGGAGTTGGCGTTTTCGGGAAAATGAGTTGGTGAAACACTGAAAAATTCAATTTCCTAGAGCTGTAGAACAGTATGAATGTATTGAGAACAATATGAAATCAAAATGTCAATTAGGCTAGTGTTCCACGTAGTGTTTTAATGTGCATTTACAATGCCGGTATGACACCCGTGTTAAAATAAAAACTCTCAGAGCTCAAAACAACAGACCAGCGGGATGTGTCAGAGTGGGTCTTGAACTCGTGGAATACGTTTTACCACCGGAACATCTCTACTGAATTTTGAAATACTGAGAATTTGTATCCAAAGCGCTGTGTAAGGTAGGATAGACTTTCAAGTGGTAATAACGTTTAAAGAGCTGGTATATTTGTAAAAAACGCTGTTTAACCAAATTGGAATTCACAATGAATGAGCTTGAGGCTCTGGAAGAACGAGACTCCAACTCGGGGAAATTCACAATGATAACCTAGGTTAATATCTAAAAAGTGCCTCAAACACTAGGGATACATCAAAAAAGGCCCTTAATATCTGTAACGCATTGTTTCATGACATGGAAATCGTGTTCAAAGAAGATAGAAGCGAGTTTGCTACTGGTTACATTTATAATTCAGGGACAATGAGTTGTCGTTTTTGATAGAAGGCTGGTTAGGCCATTAAACAGGAAGTGATGATGTCACTAAGGGAGAGGGGCCACGTAGGGAGGCCCTAGTGATCCCAGGTGATAATGATTGGGCCCAGGGAGTTGCTAGGAGTGATGACGTCATCGAGGTTAGTTTTGGTGTCAGGGTTAGAGAATTGGGCTTGGGGCTAGTGTTAGGGTTAGTATAAAAGTTCGGACTAGGTAGAGTTCAGGCTCCGGTTAGGGCTAGGTTTAGGGTTAGGATTAGAGGATTAGGGACAGGGTTAGGGTCTGGGTGTAGTAATATTGGGAATTCACAATGAATGAGCTTCAATCACTGGACAAATTAGAGTATAGCACTGAGAATTTACATCTCCAGACTAGGGAAATATTTAGTAATGTGCTTCACACACTAGGAATACATATTCCAATAGACTGAATATCTGAATGTGACAACTTTGTCACTGCGAAATCTTGTTCAAACAGCTGAGAACCCAGTGTGACACTGTTAACATTTATTTTTCCCGTGAAAAGGAGTTGGCGTTTCCGGGAAAATGAGTTGGTGAAACACTGAAAAATTCATTTTCCTAATGCTGTTTAACAGGATGAAAGTCTTGAGAACAATATGAAATCAAAATGTCAGTTAAGCTACTGTTCCAAGTTGTGTTTTAATGTGCATTTACAATGCCGGTATGACACCCGTGTTAAAATAAAAACTCTCAGAGCTCAAAACAACAGACCAGCGGGATGTGTCAGAGTGGCTCTAGAACTCTTGGAATACGTTTTACCACCGGAACATCTCTACTGAATTTTGAAATACTGAGAATTTGTATCCAAAGCGCTGTGAAAGGTAGGATAGACTTTCAAGTGGTAATAACGTTTAAAGAGCTGGTATATTTGTAAAAAACGCTGTTTAACCAAATTGGAATTCACAATGAAGTAGCCTGAGGCTCTGGAAGAAAGTGACTCCAACTCGGAAAATTCACAATGATAACGTAGGTTAATATCTAAAAAAGTGCCTCAAACACTAGGGATACATCAAAAAAGGCCCTTAATATCTGTAACGCATTGTTTCATGACGTGGAAATCGTGTTCAAATGAGATAGAACCGAGTTTGCTACTGGTTACATTCATACTTCAGGTACAATGAGTTGGCGTTTTTGATAGATAGTAGGTTATGCCATTAATCCGGAAGTGATGATGTCACCAAGGGGGAGGGGCCACGTGGGCAGGCCCAAGTGACCCCAGGTGATAATGATTTGGCCCAGGGACCTGCTGGAAATGAAAACGTCATCGAGGTTAGTTGTGGTGTTAGGGTTAGAGAATTTGGTTGGGGCTAGGGTTAGGGTTAGGATAAGGGTTCAGGCTAGGTAGGGTTCAGGCACAGGTTAGGGCTAGGTTAGGGTTAGGATTAGAGGGTTAGGGACAGGGTTAGGGTCAGGGTGTAGTAATATTGGGAATTCACAATGAATGAGCTTCAATCACTGGACAAATTGGAGTGTAGCACTGAGAATTTACATCTCCAGACTTGGGGAAATATTTAGAAATGTGCTTCACACACTAGGAATACATAATCTAATAGACTGAATATCTGAACAGCACAATTTTGTCACTGCGAAAACTTGTTCAAACAGCTGAGAAACAAGTGTGACACTGTTAACATTTATTTTTTTCCCGTCAAAAGGAGTTGGCGTTTTCGGGAAAATGAGTTGGTGAAACACTGAAAAATTCATTTTCCTAGAGCTGTAGAACAGTATGAAAGTATTGAGAACAATATGAAATCAAAATGTCAGTTAGGCTAGTGTTCCAAGTAGTGTTTTAATGTGCATTTACAATGCCGGTATGACATCCGTGTTAAAATAAAAACTCTCAGAGCTCAAAACAACAGACCAGCGGGATGTGTCAGAGTGGCTCTTGAACTCTTGGAATACGTTTTACCACCGGAACATCTCTACTGAATTTTGAAATACTGAGAATTTGTATCCAAAGCGCTGTGAAAGGTAGGATAGACTTTCAAGTGGTAATAACGTTTAAAGAGCTGGTATATTTGTAAAAAACGCTGTTTAACCAAATTGGAATTCACAATGAATGAGCTTGAGGCTCTGGAAGAAGGAGACTCCAACTCGGGAAATTCACAATGATAACCTAGGTTAATATCTAAAAAGTGCCTCAAACACTAGGGATACATCAAAAAAGGCCCTTAATATCTGTAACGCATTGTTTCATGACATGGAAATCGTGTTCAAATGAGATAGAACCGAGTTTGCTACTGGTTACATTCATACTTCAGGTACAATGAGTTGGCGTTTTTTTGATAGATAGTAGGTTATGCCATTAATCCGGAAGTGATGATGTCACCAAGGGGGAGGGGGGCACGTGGGGAGGCCCAAGTGACCCCAGGTGATAATGATTTGGCCCAGGGACCTGCTGGAAATGAAAACGTCATCGAGGTTAGTTTTGGTGTTAGGGTTAGAGAATTTGGGCTTGGGGCTAGGGTTAGGGTTAGGATAAGGGTTCAGGCTAGGTAGGGTTCAGGCACAGGTTAGGGCTAGGTTAGGGTTAGGATTAGAGGGTTAGGGACAGGGTTAGGGTCAGGGTGTAGTAATATTGGGGGAATTCACAATGAATGAGCTTCAATCACTGGACAAATTGGAGTGTAGCACTGAGAATTTACATCTCCAGACTTGGGAAATATTTAGAAATGTGCTTCACACACTAGGAATACATAATCTAATAGACTGAATATCTGAACAGCACAATTTTGTCACTGCGAAAAAACTTGTTCAAACAGCTGAGAACCAAGTGTGACACTGTTAACATTTATTTTTCCCGTCAAAAGGAGTTGGCGTTTTCGGGAAAATGAGTTGGTGAAACACTGAAAAATTCATTTTCCTAGAGCTGTAGAACAGTATGAAAGTATTGAGAACAATATGAAATCAAAATGTCAGTTAGGCTAGTGTTCCAAGTAGTGTTTTAATGTGCATTTACAAAGCCGGTATGACACCCGTGTTAAAATAAAAACTCTCAGAGCTCAAAACAACAGACCAGCGGGATGTGTCAGAGTGGCTCTTGAACTCTTGGAATACGTTTTACCACCGGAACATCTCTACTGAATTTTGAAATACTGAGAATTTGTATCCAAAGCGCTGTGAAAGGTAGGATAGACTTTCAAGTGGTAATAACGTTTAAAGAGCTGGTATATTTGTAAAAAACGCTGTTTAACCAAATTGGAATTCACAATGTAATGAGCTTGAGGCTCTGGAAGAAGGAGACTCCAACTCGGGAAATTCACAATGATAACCTAGGTTAATATATAAAAAGTGCCTCAAACACTAGGGATACATCAAAAAAGGCCCTTAATATCTGTAGCGCATTGTTTCATGACATGGAAATTGTGTTCAAAGAAGATAGACGCGAGTTTGCTACTGGTTACATTTATAACTCAGGGACAATGAGTTGTCGTTTTTGATAGAAGGCTGGTTAGGCCATTAAACCGGAAGTGATGACGTCACACAAGGGGGAGGGGCCACGTAGGGAGGCCCAAGTGATCCCAGGTGATAATGATTTGGCCCAGGGAGTTGCTAGGAGTGATGACGTCATCGAGGTTAGTTTTGGTGTTAGGGTTAGAGAATTGGGCTTGGGGCTAGTGTTAGGGTTAGTATAAGGGTTCGGGCTAGGTAGCGTTCAGGCTCCGGTTAGGGCTAGGTTTAGGGTTAGGATTACAGGACTAGGGACAGGGTTAGGGTCAGGGTGTAGTAATATTGGGAATTCACAATGAATGAGCTTCAATCACTGGACAAATTGGAGTGTAGCACTGAGACTTTACATCTCCAGACTTGGGAAATATTTAGAAATGTGCTTCACACACTAGGAATACATAATCTAATAGACTGAATATCTGAACAGCACAAATTTGTCACTGCGAAAACTTGTTCAAACAGCTGAGAACCAAGTGTGACACTGTTAACATTTATTTTTCACGTCAAAAGGAGTTGGCGTTTTCGGGAAAATGAGTTGGTGAAACACTGAAAAATTCATTTTCCTAGAGCTGTAGAACAGTATGAAAGTATTGAGAACAATATGAAATCAAAATGTCAGTTAGGCTAGTGTTCCAAGTAGTGTTTTAAATGTGCATTTACAATGCCGGTATGACACCCGTGTTAAAATAAAAACTCTCAGAGCTCAAAACAACAGACCAGCGGGATGTGTCAGAGTGGCTCTTGAACTCTTGGAATACGTTTTACCACCGGAACATCTCTACTGAATTTTGAAATACTGAGAATTTGTATCCAAAGCGCTGTGAAAGGTAGGATAGACTTTCAAGTGGTAATAACGTTTAAAGAGCTGGTATATTTGGAAAAAACGCTGTTTAACCAAATTGGAATTCACAATGAATGAGCTTGAGGCTCTGGAAGAACGAGACTCCAACTCGGGAAATTCACAATGATAACCTAGGTTAATATCTAAGAAAGTGCCTCAAACACTAGGGATACATCAAAAAAGGCCCTTAATATCTGTAGCGCATTGTTTCATGACATGGAAATTGTGTTCAAAGAAGATAGACGCGAGTTTGCTACTGGTTACTTTTATAACTCAGGGACAATGAGTTGTCGTTTTTGATAGAAGGCTGGTTAGGCCATTAAACCGGAAGTGATGACGTCACTAAGGGGGAGGGGCCACGTAGGGAGGCCCTAGTGATCCCAGGTGATAATGATTGGGCCCAGGGAGTTGCTAGGAGTGATGACGTCATCGAGGTTAGTTTTGGTGTCAGGGTTAGAGAATTGGGCTTGGGGCTAGTGTTAGGGTTAGTATAAGAGTTCGGGCTAGGTAGGGTTCAGGCTCAGGTTAGGGCTAGGTTTAGGGTTAGGATTAGAGGGTTAGGGCCAGGGTTAGGGCCAGGGTGTAGTAATATTGGGAATTCACAATGAATGAGCTTCAATCACTGGACAAATTGGAGTGTAGCACTGAGAATTTACATCTCCAGACTAGGGAAATATTTAGTAATGTGCTTCACACACTAGGAATACATATTCCAATAGACTGAATATCTGAACGTCACAATTTTGTCACTGCGAAAAAACTTGTTCAAACAGCTGAGAACCGAGTGTGACACTGTTAACATTTATTTTTCCCGTCAAAAGGAGTTGGCGTTTTCGGGAAAATGAGTTGGTGAAACACTGAAAAATTCATTTTCCTAGAGCTGTAGAACAGTATGAAAGTATTGAGAACAATATGAAATCAAAATGTCAGTTAGGCTAGTGTTCCAAGTAGTGTTTTAATGTGCATTTACAAAGCCGGTATGAACACCCGTGTTAAAATAAAAAACTCTCAGAGCTCAAAACAACAGACCAGCAGGGTGTGTCAGAGTGGCTCTTGAACTCTTGGAATACGTTTTACCACCGGAACATCTCTACTGAATTTTGAAATACTGAGAATTTGTATCCAAAGCGCTGTGAAAGGTAGGATAGACTTTCAAGTGGTAATAACGTTTAAAGAGGTGGTATATTTGTAAAAAAAAACGCTGTTTAACCAAATTGGAATTCACAATGTATGAGCTTGAGGCTCTGGAAGAAGGAGACTCCAACTCGGGAAATTCACAATGATAACCTAGGTTAATATCTAAAAAGTGCCTCAAACACTAGGGATACATCAAAAAAGGCCCTTAATATCTGTAACGCATTGTTTCATGACGTGGAAATCGTGTTCAAATGAGATAGAACCGAGTTTGCTACTGGTTACATTCATACTTCAGGTACAATGAGTTGGCGTTTTTGATAGATAGTAGGTTATGCCATTAAATCCGGAAGTGATGATGTCACCAAGGGGGAGGGGCCACGTGGGCAGGCCCAAGTGACCCCAGGTGATAATGATTTGGCCCAGGGACCTGCTGGAAATGAAAACGTCATCGAGGTTAGTTGTGGTGTTAGGGTTAGAGAATTTGGTTGGGGCTAGGGTTAGGGTTAGGATAAGGGTTCAGGCTAGGTAGGGTTCAGGCACAGGTTAGGGCTAGGTTAGGGTTAGGATTAGAGGGTTAGGGACAGGGTTAGGGTCAGGGTGTAGTAATATTGGGAATTCACAATGAATGAGCTTCAATCACTGGACAAATTGGAGTGTGTAGCACTGAGAATTTACATCTCCAGACTTGGGAAATATTTAGAAATGTGCTTCACACACTAGGAATACATAATCTAATAGACTGAATATCTGAACAGCACAATTTTGTCACTGCGAAAACTTGTTCAAACAGCTGAGAACCAAGTGTGACACTGTTAACATTTATTTTTTTTTCACGTCAAAAGGAGTTGGCGCGTTTTTTCGGGAAAATGAGTTGGTGAAACACTGAAAAAAAAAATTCATTTTCCTAGAGCTGTAGAACAGTATGAAAGTATTGAGCACAATATGAAATCAAAATGTCAGTTAGGCTAGTGTTCCAAGTAGTGTTTTAATGTGCATTTACAATGCCGGTATGACACCCGTGTTAAAATAAAAACTCTCAGAGCTCAAAACAACAGACCAACGGGATGTGTCAGAGTGGCTCTTGAACTCTTGGAATACGTTTTACCACCGGAACATCTCTACTGAATTTTGAAATACTGAGAATTTGTATCCAAAGCGCTGTGAAAGGTAGGATAGACTTTCAAGTGGTAATAACGTTTAAAGAGGTGGTATATTTGTAAAAAACGCTGTTTAACCAAATTGGAATTCACAATGAATGAGCTTGAGGCTCTGGAAGAAGGAGACTCCAACTCGGGAAATTCACAATGATAACCTAGGTTAATATCTAAAAAGTGCCTCAAACACTAGGGAGGGATACATCAAAAAAGGCCCTTAATATCTGTAGCGCACTGTTTCATGACATGGAAATTGTGTTCAAAGAAGATAGACACGATTTTGCTACTGGTTACTTTTATAACTCAGGGACAATGAGTTGTCGTTTTTGATAGAAGGCTGGTTAGGCCGTTAAACCGGAAGTGATGACCTCACTAAGGGAGAGGGGCCACGTAGGGAGGCCCTAGTGATCCCAGGTGATAATGATTGGGCCCAGGGAGTTGCTAGGAGTGATGACGTCATCGAGGTTAGTTTTGGTGTCAGGGTTAGAGAATTGGGCTTGGGGCTAGTGTTAGGGTTAGTATAAGAGTTCGGACTAGGTAGGGTTCAGGCTCAGGTTAGGGCTAGGTTTAGGGTTAGGATTAGAGGATTAGGGACAGGGTTAGGGTCAGGGTGTAGTAATATTGGGAATTCACAATGAATGAGCTTCAATCACTGGACAAATTGGAGTGTAGCACTGAGAATTTACATCTCCAGACTAGGGAAATATTTAGTAATGTGCTTCACACACTAGGAATACATATTCCAATAGACTGAATATCTGAACGTCACAATTTTGTCACTGCGAAAATCTTGTTCAAACAGCTGAGAACCGAGTGTGACACTGTTAACATTTATTTTTCCCGTCAAAAGGAGTTGGCGTTTTCGGGAAAATGAGTTGGTGAAACACTGAAAAATTCATTTTCCTAGAGCTGTAGAACAGTATGAAAGTATTGAGAACAATATGAAATCAAAATGTCAGTTAGGCTAGTGTTCCAAGTAGTGTTTTAATGTGCATTTACAAAGCCGGTATGACACCCGTGTTAAAATAAAAACTCTCAGAGCTCAAAAACACAGACCAGCAGGGTGTGTCAGAGTGGCTCTTGAACTCTTGGAATACGTTTTACCACCGGAACATCTCTACTGAATTTTGAAATACTGAGAATTTGTATCCAAAGCGCTGTGAAAGGTAGGATAGACTTTCAAGTGGTAATAACGTTTAAAAGAGGTGGTATATTTGTAAAAAAACGCTGTTTAACCAAATTGGAATTCACAATGTATGAGCTTGAGGCTCTGGAAGAAGGAGACTCCAACTCGGGAAATTCACAATGATAACCTAGGTTAATATCTAAAAAGTGCCTCAAACACTAGGGATACATCAAAAAAGGCCCTTAATATCTGTAACGCATTGTTTCATGACGTGGAAATCGTGTTCAAATGAGATAGAACCGAGTTTGCTACTGGTTACATTCATACTTCAGGTACAATGAGTTGGCGTTTTTGATAGATAGTAGGTTATGCCATTAATCCGGAAGTGATGATGTCACCAAGGGGGAGGGGCCACGTGGGCAGGCCCAAGTGACCCCAGGTGATAATGATTTGGCCCAGGGACCTGCTGGAAATGAAAACGTCATCGAGGTTAGTTGTGGTGTTAGGGTTAGAGAATTTGGTTGGGGGCTAGGGTTAGGGTTAGGATAAGGGTTCAGGCTAGGTAGGGTTCAGGGCACAGGTTAGGGCTAGGTTAGGGTTAGGATTAGAGGGTTAGGGACAGGGTTAGGGTCAGGGTGTAGTAATATTGGGAATTCACAATGAATGAGCTTCAATCACTGGACAAATTGGAGTGTAGCACTGAGAATTTACATCTCCAGACTTGGGAAATATTTAGAAATGTGCTTCACACACTAGGAATACATAATCTAATAGACTGAATATCTGAACAGCACAATTTTGTCACTGCGAAAAAACTTGTTCAAACAGCTGAGAACCAAGTGTGACACTGTTAACATTTATTTTTCACGTCAAAAGGAGTTGGCGTTTTCGGGAAAATGAGAGTTGGTGAAACACTGAAAAATTCATTTTCCTAGAGCTGTAGAACAGTATGAAAGTATTGAGCACAATATGAAATCAAAATGTCAGTTAGGCTAGTGTTCCAAGTAGTGTTTTAATGTGCATTTACAATGCCGGTATGACACCCGTGTTAAAATAAAAAAACTCAGAGCTCAAAACAACAGACCAGCGGGATGTGTCAGAGTGGCTCTTGAACTCTTGGAATACGTTTTACCACCGGAACATCTCTACTGAATTTTGAAATACTGAGAATTTGTATCCAAAGCGCTGTGAAAGGTAGGATAGACTTTCAAGTGGTAATAACGTTTAAAGAGGTGGTATATTTGTAAAAAACGCTGTTTTTAACAAATTGGAATTCACAATGTATGAGCTTGAGGCTCTGGAAGAAGGAGACTCCAACTCGGGAAATTCACAATGATAACCTAGGTTAATATCTAAAAAGTGCCTCAAACACTAGGGATACATCAAAAAAGGCCCTTAATATCTGTAGCGCGCATTGTTTCATGACATGGAAATTGTGTTCAAAGAAGATAGACGCGAGTTTGCTACTGGTTACATTTATAACTCAGGGACAATGAGTTGTCGTTTTTTTTGAGAAGGCTGGTTAGGCCATTAAACCGGAAGTGATGACGTCACTAAGGGAGAGGGGGCCACGTAGAGAGGCCCTAGTGATCCCAGGTGATAATGATTGGGCCCAGGGAGTTGCTAGGAGTGATGACGTCATCGAGGTTAGTTTTGGTGTCAGGGTTAGAGAATTGGGCTTGGGGCTAGTGTTAGGGTTAGTATAAGAGTTCGGACTAGGTAGGGTTCAGGCTCAGGTTAGGGCTAGGTTTAGGGTTAGGATTAGAGGACTAGGGGACAGGGTTAGGGTCAGGGTGTAGTAATATTTGGGAATTCACAATGAATGAGCTTCAATCACTGGACAAATTGGAGTGTAGCACTGAGAATTTACATCTCCAGACTAGGGAAATATTTAGTAATGTGCTTCACACACTAGGAATACATATTCCAATAGACTGAATATCTGAACGTCACAATTTTGTCACTGCGAAATCTTGTTCAAACAGCTGAGAACCGAGTGTGACACTGTTAACATTTATTTTTCCCGTCAAAAGGAGTTGGCGTTTTCGGGAAAAATGAGTTGGTGAAACACTGAAAAATTCATTTTCCTAGAGCTGTAGAACAGTATGAAAGTATTGAGAACAATATGAAATCAAAATGTCAGTTAGGCTAGTGTTCCAAGTAGTGTTTTAATGTGCATTTACAAAGCCGGTATGACACCCGTGTTAAAATAAAATTCTCAGAGCTCAAAACAACAGACCAGCAGGGTGTGTCAGAGTGGCTCTTGAACTCTTGGAATACGTTTTACCACCGGAACATCTCTACTGAATTTTGAAATACTGAGAATTTGTATCCAAAGCGCTGTGAAAGGTAGGATAGACTTTCAAGTGGTAATAACGTTTAAAGAGGTGGTATATTTGTAAAAAAAAACGCTGTTTAACCAAATTGGAATTCACAATGTATGAGCTTGAGGCTCTGGAAGAAGGAGACTCCAACTCGGGAAATTCACAATGATAACCTAGGTTAATATCTAAAAAGTGCCTCAAACACTAGGGATACATCAAAAAAGGCCCTTAATATCTGTAACGCATTGTTTCATGACGTGGAAATCGTGTTCAAATGAGATAGAACCGAGTTTGCTACTGGTTACATTCATACTTCAGGTACAATGAGTTGGCGTTTTTGATAGATAGTAGGTTATGCCATTAATCCGGAAGTGATGATGTCACCAAGGGGGAGGGGCCACGTGGGCAGGCCCAAGTGACCCCAGGTGATAATGATTTGGCCCAGGGACCTGCTGGAAATGAAAACGTCATCGAGGTTAGTTTTGGTGTTAGGGTTAGAGAATTTGGTTGGGGCTAGGGTTAGGGTTAGGATAAGGGTTCAGGCTAGGTAGGGTTCAGGCACAGGTTAGGGCTAGGTTAGGGTTAGGATTAGAGGGTTAGGGACAGGGTTAGGGTCAGGGTGTAGTAATATTGGGAATTCACAATGAATGAGCTTCAATCACTGGACAAATTGGAGTGTAGCACTGAGAATTTACATCTCCAGACTAGGGAAATATTTAGTAATGTGCTTCACACACTAGGAATACATATTCCAATACACTGAATATCTGAACAGCACAATTTTGTCACTGCGAAATCTTGTTCAAACAGCTGAGAACCGAGTGTGACACTGTTAACATTTATTTTTCCCGTCAAAAGGAGTTGGCGTTTTCGGGAAAATGAGTTGGTGAAACACTGAAAAATTCATTTTCCTAGAGCTGTAGAACAGTATGAAAGTATTGAGAACAATATGAAATCAAAATGTCAGTTAGGCTAGTGTTCCAAGTAGTGTTTTAATGTGCATTTACAAAGCCGGTATGACACCCGTGTTAAAATAAAAAAAACTCAGAGCTCAAAACAACAGACCAGCAGGATGTGTCAGAGTGGCTCTTGAACTCTTGGAATACGTTTTACCACCGGAACATCTCTACTGAATTTTGAAATACTGAGAATTTGTATCCAAAGCGCTGTGAAAGGTAGGATAGACTTTCAAGTGGTAATAACGTTTAAAGAGGTGGTATATTTGTAAAAAAAACGCTGTTTAACCAAATTGGAATTCACAATGTATGAGCTTGAGGCTCTGGAAGAAGGAGACTCCAACTCGGGAAATTCACAATGATAACCTAGGTTAATATCTAAAAAGTGCCTCAAACACTAGGGATACATCAAAAAAAAAAAAGGCTTAATATCTGTAGCGCATTGTTTCATGACATGGAAATTGTGTTCAAAGAAGATAGACGCGAGTTTGCTACTGGTTACATTTATAACTCAGGGACAATGAGTTGTCGTTTTTGATAGAAGGCTGGTTAGGCCATTAAACCGGAAGTGATGACGTCACTAAGGGAGAGGGGGCCACGTAGGGAGGCCCCTAGTGATCCCAGGTGATAATAATGATTGGGCCCAGGGAGTTGCTAGGAGTGATGACGTCATCGAGGTTAGTTTTGGTGTCAGGGTTAGAGAATTGGGCTTGGGGCTAGTGTTAGGGTTAGTATAAGAGTTCGGACTAGGTAGGGTTCAGGCTCAGGTTAGGGCTAGGTTTAGGGTTAGGATTAGAGGATTAGGGACAGGGTTAGGGTCAGGGTGTAGTAATATTGGGAATTCACAATGAATGAGCTTCAATCACTGGACAAATTGGAGTGTAGCACTGAGAATTTACATCTCCAGACTAGGGAAATATTTAGTAATGTGCTTCACACACTAGGAATACATATTCCAATAGACTGAATATCTGAACGTCACAATTTTGTCACTGCGAAATCTTGTTCAAACAGCTGAGAACCGAGTGTGTGACACTGTTAACATTTATTTTTCCCGTCAAAAAGGAGTTGGCGTTTTCGGGAAAATGAGTTGGTGAAACACTGAAAAATTCATTTTCCTAGAGCTGTAGAAGAACAGTATGAAAGTATTGAGAACAATATGAAATCAAAATGTCAGTTAGGCTAGTGTTCCAAGTAGTGTTTTAATGTGCATTTACAAAGCCGGTATGACACCCGTGTTAAAATAAAATTCTCAGAGCTCAAAACAACAGACCAGCAGGGTGTGTCAGAGTGGCTCTTGAACTCTTGGAATACGTTTTACCACCGGAACATCTCTACTGAATTTTGAAATACTGAGAATTTGTATCCAAAGCGCTGTGAAAGGTAGGATAGACTTTCAAGTGGTAATAACGTTTAAAGAGGTGGTATATTTGTAAAAAACGCTGTTTAACCAAATTGGAATTCACAATGTATGAGCTTGAGGCTCTGGAAGAAGGAGACTCCAACTCGGGAAATTCACAATGATAACCTAGGTTAATATCTAAAAAGTGCCTCAAACACTAGGGATACATCAAAAAAGGCCCTTAATATCTGTAACGCATTGTTTCATGACGTGGAAATCGTGTTCAAATGAGATAGAACCGAGTTTGCTACTGGTTACATTCATACTTCAGGTACAATGAGTTGGCGTTTTTGATAGATAGTAGGTTATGCCATTAATCCGGAAGTGATGATGTCACCAAGGGGGAGGGGCCACGTGGGCAGGCCCAAGTGACCCCAGGTGATAATGATTTGGCCCAGGGACCTGCTGGAAATGAAAACGTCATCGAGGTTAGTTGTGGTGTTAGGGTTAGAGAATTTGGTTGGGGCTAGGGTTAGGGTTAGGATAAGGGTTCAGGCTAGGTAGGGTTCAGGCACAGGTTAGGGCTAGGTTAGGGTTAGGATTAGAGGGTTAGGGACAGGGTTAGGGTCAGGGTGTAGTAATATTGGGAATTCACAATGAATGAGCTTCAATCACTGGACAAATTGGAGTGTAGCACTGAGAATTTACATCTCCAGACTTGGGAAATATTTAGAAATGTGCTTCACACACTAGGAATACATAATCTAATAGACTGAATATCTGAACAGCACAATTTTGTCACTGCGAAAACTTGTTCAAACAGCTGAGAACCAAGTGTGACACTGTTAACATTTATTTTTCACGTCAAAAGGAGTTGGCGTTTTCGGGAAAATGAGTTGGTGAAACACTGAAAAATTCATTTTCCTAGAGCTGTAGAACAGTATGAAAGTATTGAGCACAATATGAAATCAAAATGTCAGTTAGGCTAGTGTTCCAAGTAGTGTTTTAATGTGCATTTACAAATGCCGGTATGACACCCGTGTTAAAATAAAAACTCTCAGAGCTCAAAACAACAGACCAGCGGGATGTGTCAGAGTGGCTCTTGAACTCTTGGAATACGTTTTACCACCGGAACATCTCTACTGAATTTTGAAATACTGAGAATTTGTATCCAAAGCGCTGTGAAAGGTAGGATAGACTTTCAAGTGGTAATAACGTTTAAAGAGGTGGTATATTTGTAAAAAAAAACGCTGTTTAACCAAATTGGAATTCACAATGTATGAGCTTGAGGCTCTGGAAGAAGGAGACTCCAACTCGGGAAATTCACAATGATAACCTAGGTTAATATCTAAAAAGTGCCTCAAACACTAGGGATACATCAAAAAAGGCCCTTAATATCTGTAGCGCATTGTTTCATGACATGGAAATTGTGTTCAAAGAAGATAGACGCGAGTTTGCTACTGGTTACATTTATAACTCAGGGACAATGAGTTGTCGTTTTTGATAGAAGGCTGGTTAGGCCATTAAACCGGAAGTGATGACGTCACTAAGGGAGAGGGGCCACGTAGGGAGGCCCTAGTGATCCCAGGTGATAATGATTGGGCCCCAGGGAGTTGCTAGGAGTGATGACGTCATCGAGGTTAGTTTTGGTGTCAGGGTTAGAGAATTGGGCTTGGGGCTAGTGTTAGGGTTAGTATAAGAGTTCGGACTAGGTAGGGTTCAGGCTCAGGTTAGGGCTAGGTTTAGGGTTAGGATTAGAGGACTAGGGACAGGGTTAGGGTCAGGGTGTAGTAATATTGGGAATTCACAATGAATGAGCTTCAATCACTGGACAAATTGGAGTGTAGCACTGAGAATTTACATCTCCAGACTAGGGAAATATTTAGTAATGTGCTTCACACACTAGGAATACATATTCCAATAGACTGAATATCTGAACGTCACAATTTTGTCACTGCGAAATCTTGTTCAAACAGCTGAGAACCGAGTGTGACACTGTTAACATTTATTTTTTTTTCGTCAAAAGGAGTTGGCGTTTTCGGGAAAATGAGTTGGTGAAACACTGAAAAATTCATTTTCCCTAGAGCTGTAGAACAGTATGAAAGTATTGAGAACAATATGAAATCAAAATGTCAGTTAGGCTAGTTGTTCCAAGTAGTGTTTTAATGTGCATTTACAAAGCCGGTATGACACCCGTGTTAAAATAAAAACTCTCAGAGCTCAAAACAACAGACCAGCAGGGTGTGTCAGAGTGGCTCTTGAACTCTTGGAATACGTTTTCCACCGGAACATCTCTACTGAATTTTGAAAATACTGAGAATTTGTATCCAAAGCGCTGTGAAAGGTAGGATAGACTTTCAAGTGGTAATAACGTTTAAAGAGGTGGTATATTTGTAAAAAACGCGCTGTTTAACCAAATTGGAATTCACAATGTATGAGCTTGAGGCTCTGGAAGAAGGAGACTCCAACTCGGGAAATTCACAATGATAACCTAGGTTAATATCTAAAAAGTGCCTCAAACACTAGGGATACATCAAAAAAGGCCCTTAATATCTGTAACGCATTGTTTCATGACGTGGAAATCGTGTTCAAATGAGATAGAACCGAGTTTGCTACTGGTTACATTCATACTTCAGGTACAATGAGTTGGCGTTTTTGATAGATAGTAGGTTATGCCATTAATCCGGAAGTGATGATGTCACCAAGGGGGAGGGGCCACGTGGGCAGGCCCAAGTGACCCCAGGTGATAATGATTTGGCCCAGGGACCTGCTGGAAATGAAAACGTCATCGAGGTTAGTTGTGGTGTTAGGGTTAGAGAATTTGGTTGGGGCTAGGGTTAGGGTTAGGATAAGGGTTCAGGCTAGGTAGGGTTCAGGCACAGGTTAGGGCTAGGTTAGGGTTAGGATTAGAGGGTTAGGGACAGGGTTAGGGTCAGGGTGTAGTAATATTGGGAATGAATTCACAATGAATGAGCTTCAATCACTGGACAAATTGGAGTGTAGCACTGAGAATTTACATCTCCAGACTTGGGAAATATTTAGAAATGTGCTTCACACACTAGGAATACATATCTAATAGACTGAATATCTGAACAGCACAATTTTGTCACTGCGAAAAAACTTGTTCAAACAGCTGAGAACCAAGTGTGACACTGTTAACATTTATTTTTCACGTCAAAAGGAGTTGGCGTTTTCGGGGGAAAATGAGTTGGTGAAACACTGAAAAATTCATTTTCCTAGAGCTGTAGAACAGTATGAAAGTATTGAGAGAATAATATGAAATCAAAATGTCAGTTAGGCTAGTGTTCCAAGTAGTGTTTTAATGTGCATTTACAAAGCCGGTATGACACCCGTGTTAAAATAAAAAACTCTCAGAGCTCAAAACAACAGACCAGCGGGGTGTGTCAGAGTGGCTCTTGAACTCTTGGAATACGTTTTACCACCGGAACATCTCTACTGAATTTTGAAATACTGAGAATTTGTATCCAAAGCGCTGTGAAAGGTAGGATAGACTTTCAAGTGGTAATAACGTTTAAAGAGGTGGTATATTTGTAAAAAAACGCTGTTTAACCAAATTGGAATTCACAATGAATGAGCTTGAGGCTCTGGAAGAAGGAGACTCCAACTCGGGAAATTCACAATGATAACCTAGGTTAATATCTAAAAAGTGCCTCAAACACTAGGGATACATCAAAAAAGGCCCTTAATATCTGTAGCGCATTGTTTCATGACATGGAAATTGTGTTCAAAGAAGATAGACGCGAGTTTGCTACTGGTTACATTTATAACTCAGGGACAATGAGTTGTCGTTTTTGATAGAAGGCTGGTTAGGCCATTAAACCGGAAGTGATGACGTCACTAAGGGAGAGGGGCCACGTAGGGAGGCCCTAGTGATCCCAGGTGATAATGATTGGGCCCAGGGAGTTGCTAGGAGTGATGACGTCATCGAGGTTAGTTTTGGTGTCAGGGTTAGAGAATTGGGCTTGGGGCTAGTGTTAGGGTTAGTATAAGAGTTCGGACTAGGTAGGGTTCAGGCTCAGGTTAGGGCTAGGTTTAGGGTTAGGATTAGAGGACTAGGGACAGGGTTAGGGTCAGGGTGTAGTAATATTGGGAATTCACAATGAATGAGCTTCAATCACTGGACAAATTGGAGTGTAGCACTGAGAATTTACATCTCCAGACTAGGGAAATATTTAGTAATGTGCTTCACACACTAGGAATACATATTCCAATAGACTGAATATCTGAACGTCACAATTTTGTCACTGCGAAAAATGTTGTTCAAACAGCTGAGAACCGAGTGTGACACTGTTAACATTTATTTTTCCCGTCAAAAGGAGTTGGCGTTTTCGGGAAAATGAGTTGGTGAAACACTGAAAAATTCATTTTCCTAGAGCTGTAGAACAGTATGAAAGTATTGAGAACAATATGAAATCAAAATGTCAGTTAGGCTAGTGTTCCAAGTAGTGTTTTAATGTGCATTTACAAAGCCGGTATGACACCCGTGTTAAAATAAAAAAAAACTCAGAGCTCAAAACAACAGACCAGCAGGGTGTGTCAGAGTGGCTCTTGAACTCTTGGAATACGTTTTACCACCGGAACATCTCTACTGAATTTTGAAATACTGAGAATTTGTATCCAAAGCGCTGTGAAAGGTAGGATAGACTTTCAAGTGGTAATAACGTTTAAAGAGGTGGTATATTTGTAAAAAAAACGCTGTTTAACCAAATTGGAATTCACAATGTATGAGCTTGAGGCTCTGGAAGAAGGAGACTCCAACTCTCGGGAAATTCACAATGATAACCTAGGTTAATATCTAAAAAGTGCCTCAAACACTAGGGATACATCAAAAAAGGCCCTTAATATCTGTAACGCATTGTTTCATGACGTGGAAAAATCGTGTTCAAATGAGATAGAACCGAGTTTGCTACTGGTTACATTCATACTTCAGGTACAATGAGTTGGCGTTTTTTTTGATAGATAGTAGGTTATGCCATTAATCCGGAAGTGATGATGTCACCAAGGGGGAGGGGCCACGTGGGCAGGCCCCAAGTGACCCCAGGTGATAATGATTTGGCCCAGGGACCTGCTGGAAATGAAAACGTCATCGAGGTTAGTTGTGGTGTTAGGGTTAGAGAATTTGGTTGGGGCTAGGGTTAGGGTTAGGATAAGGGTTCAGGCTAGGTAGGGTTCAGGCACAGGTTAGGGCTAGGTTAGGGTTAGGATTAGAGGGTTAGGGACAGGGTTAGGGTCAGGGTGTAGTAATATTGGGAATTCACAATGAATGAGCTTCAATCACTGGACAAATTGGAGTGTAGCACTGAGAATTTACATCTCCAGACTTGGGAAATATTTAGAAATGTGCTTCACACACTAGGAATACATATTCTAATAGACTGAATATCTGAACAGCACAATTTTGTCACTGCGAAAACTTGTTCAAACAGCTGAGAACCAAGTGTGACACTGTTAACATTTATTTTTCACGTCAAAAGGAGTTGGCGTTTTCGGGAAAATGAGTTGGTGAAACACTGAAAAATTCATTTTCCTAGAGCTGTAGAACAGTATGAAAGTATTGAGAACAATATGAAATCAAAATGTCAGTTAGGCTAGTGTTCCAAGTAGTGTTTTAATGTGCATTTACAAAGCCGGTATGACACCCGTGTTAAAATAAAAACTCTCAGAGCTCAAAACAACAGACCAGCGGGGTGTGTCAGAGTGGCTCTTGAACTCTTGGAATACGTTTTACCACCGGAACATCTCTCTACTGAATTTTGAAATACTGAGAAATTTGTATCCAAAGCGCTGTGAAAGGTAGGATAGACTTTCAAGTGGTAATAACGTTTAAAGAGGTGGTATATTTGTAAAAAACGCTGTTTAACCAAATTGGAATTCACAATGTATGAGCTTGAGGCTCTGGAAGAAGGAGACTCCAACTCGGGAAATTCACAATGATAACCTAGGTTAATATCTAAAAAGTGCCTCAAACACTAGGGATACATCAAAAAAGGCCCTTAATATCTGTAGCGCATTGTTTCATGACATGGAAATTGTGTTCAAAGAAGATAGACGCGAGTTTGCTACTGGTTACATTTATAACTCAGGGACAATGAGTTGTCGTTTTTGATAGAAGGCTGGTTAGGCCATTAAACCGGAAGTGATGACGTCACTAAGGGAGAGGGGCCACGTAGGGAGGCCCTAGTGATCCCAGGTGATAATGATTGGGCCCAGGGAGTTGCTAGGAGTGATGACGTCATCGAGGTTAGTTTTGGTGTCAGGGTTAGAGAATTTGGGCTTGGGGCTAGTGTTAGGGTTAGTATAAGAGTTCGGACTAGGTAGGGTTCAGGCTCAGGTTAGGGCTAGGTTTAGGGTTAGGATTAGAGGATTAGGGACAGGGTTAGGGTCAGGGTGTAGTAATATTGGGAATTCACAATGAATGAGCTTCAATCACTGGACAAATTGGAGTGTAGCACTGAGAATTTACATCTCCAGACTAGGGAAATATTTAGTAATGTGCTTCACACACTAGGAATACATATTCCAATAGACTGAATATCTGAACGTCACAATTTTGTCACTGCGAAAAAATTGTTCAAACAGCTGAGAACCGAGTGTGACACTGTTAACATTTATTTTTTTTTTTCCCGTCAAAGGAGTTGGCGTTTTCGGGAAAATGAGTTGGTGAAACACTGAAAAATTCATTTTCCTAGAGCTGTAGAACAGTATGAAAGTATTGAGAACAATATGAAATCAAAATGTCAGTTAGGCTAGTGTTCCAAGTAGTGTTTTTTATAATGTGCATTTACAAAGCCGGTATGACACCCGTGTTAAAATAAAAACTCTCAGAGCTCAAAACAACAGACCAGCTGGGTGTGTCAGAGTGGCTCTTGAACTCTTGGAATACGTTTTACCACCGGAACATCTCTACTGAATTTTGAAATACTGAGAATTTGTATCCAAAGCGCTGTGAAAGGTAGGATAGACTTTCAAGTGGTAATAACGTTTAAAGAGGTGGTATATTTGTAAAAAAAAAAAAAAAATGTTTAACCAAATTGGAATTCACAATGTATGAGCTTGAGGCTCTGGAAGAAGGAGACTCCAACTCGGGAAATTCACAATGATAACCTAGGTTAATATCTAAAAAGTGCCTCAAACACTAGGGATACATCAAAAAAGGGCCCTTAATATCTGTAACGCATTGTTTCATGACGTGGAAATCGTGTTCAAATGAGATAGAACCGAGTTTGCTACTGGTTACATTCATACTTCAGGTACAATGAGTTGGCGTTTTTGATAGATAGTAGGTTATGCCATTAATCCGGAAGTGATGATGTCACCAAGGGGGAGGGGCCACGTGGGCAGGCCCAAGTGACCCCAGGTGATAATGATTTGGCCCAGGGACCTGCTGGAAATGAAAACGTCATCGAGGTTAGTTGTGGTGTTAGGGTTAGAGAATTTGGTTGGGGCTAGGGTTAGGGTTAGGATAAGGGTTCAGGCTAGGTAGGGTTCAGGCACAGGTTAGGGCTAGGTTAGGGTTAGGATTAGAGGGTTAGGGACAGGGTTAGGGTCAGGGTGTAGTAATATTGGGAATTCACAATGAATGAGCTTCAATCACTGGACAAATTGGAGTGTAGCACTGAGAATTTACATCTCCAGACTAGGGAAATATTTAGTAATGTGCTTCACACACTAGGAATACATATTCCAATAGACTGAATATCTGAACAGCACAATTTTGTCACTGCGAAAAAACTTGTTCAAACAGCTGAGAACCCAGTGTGACACACTGTAACATTTTTATTTTTCCCGTCAAAAGGAGTTGGCGTTTTCGGGGAAAATGAGTTGGTGAAACACTGAAAAATTCATTTTCCTAGAGCTGTAGAACAGTATGAAAGTATTGAGAACAATATGAAATCAAAATGTCAGTTAGGCTAGTGTTTCAAGTAGTGTTTTAATGTGCATTTACAAAGCCGGTATGACACCCGTGTTAAAATAAAAAAAACTCAGAGCTCAAAACAACAGACCAGCAGGGTGTGTCAGAGTGGCTCTTGAACTCTTGGAATACGTTTTACCACCGGAACATCTCTACTGAATTTTGAAATACTGAGAATTTGTATCCAAAGCGCTGTGAAAGGTAGGATAGACTTTCAAGTGGTAATAACGTTTAAAGAGGTGGTATATTTGTAAAAAACGCTGTTTAACCAAATTGGAATTCACAATGTATGAGCTTGAGGCTCTGGAAGAAGGAGACTCCAACTCGGGAAATTCACAATGATAACCTAGGTTAATATCTAAAAAAAGTGCCTCAAACACTAGGGATACATCAAAAAAGGCCCTTAATATCTGTAACGCATTGTTTCATGACATGGAAATCGTGTTCAAATGAGATAGAACCGAGTTTGCTACTGGTTACATTCATACTTCAGGTACAATGAGTTGGCGTTTTTGATAGATAGTAGGTTATGCCATTAATCCGGAAGTGATGATGTCACCAAGGGGGAGGGGCCACGTAGGGAGGCCCTAGTGACCCCAGGTGATAATGATTTGGGCCCAGGGACCTGCTGGAAATGAAAACGTCATCGAGGTTAGTTTTGGTGTTAGGGTTAGAGAATTTGGTTGGGGCTAGGGTTAGGGTTAGGATAAGGGTTCGGGCTAGGTAGGGTTCAGGCACAGGTTAGGGCTAGGTTAGGGTTAGGATTAGAGGGTTAGGGACAGGGTTAGGGTCAGGGTGTAGTAATATTGGGAATTCACAATGAATGAGCTTCAATCACTGGACAAATTGGAGTGTAGCACTGAGAATTTACATCTCCAGACTAGGGAAATATTTAGTAATGTGCTTCACACACTAGGAATACATATTCCAATAGACTGAATATCTGAACATCACAATTTTGTCACTGCGAAAAAACTTGTTCAAACAGCTGAGAACCGAAGTGTGACACTGTTAACATTTATTTTTCACGTCAGAAGGAGTTGGAGTTTTCGGGAAAATGAGTTGGTGAAACACTGAAAAATTCATTTTCCTAGAGCTGTAGAACAGTATGAAAGTATTGAGAACAATATGAAATCAAAATGTCAGTTAGGCTAGTGTTCCAAGTAGTGTTTTAATGTGCATTTACAAAGCCGGTATGACACCCGTGTTAAAATAAAAAAAACTCAGAGCTCAAAACAACAGACCAGCAGGGTGTGTCAGAGTGGCTCTTGAACTCTTGGAATACGTTTTACCACCGGAACATCTCTACTGAATTTTGAAATACTGAGAATTTGTATCCAAAGCGCTGTGAAAGGTAGGATAGACTTTCAAGTGGTAATAACGTTTAAAGAGGTGGTATATTTGTAAAAAAAAACTGTTTAACCAAATTGGAATTCACAATGTATGAGCTTGAGGCTCTGGAAGAAGGAGACTCCAACTCGGGAAATTCACAATGATAACCTAGGTTAATATCTAAAAAAGTGCCTCAAACACTAGGGATACATCAAAAAAGGCCCTTAATATCTGTAGCGCATTGTTTCATGACATGGAAATTGTGTTCAAAGAAGATAGACGCGAGTTTGCTACTGGTTACATTTTATAACTCAGGGACAATGAGTTGTCGTTTTTGATAGAAGGCTGGTTAGGCCATTAAACCGGAAGTGATGACGTCACTAAGGGGAGGGGCCACGTAGGGAGGCCCTAGTGATCCCAGGTGATAATGATTGGGCCCAGGGAGTTGCTAGGAGTGATGACGTCATCGAGGTTAGTTTTGGTGTCAGGGTTAGAGAATTGGGCTTGGGGCTAGTGTTAGGGTTAGTATAAGAGTTCGGACTAGGTAGGGTTCAGGCTCAGGTTAGGGCTAGGTTTAGGGTTAGGATTAGAGGATTAGGGACAGGGTTAGGGTCAGGGTGTAGTAATATATTGGGATTTCACAATGAATGAGCTTCAATCACTGGACAAATTGGAGTGTAGCACTGAGAATTTACATCTCCAGACTAGGGAAATATTTAGTAATGTGCTTCACACACTAGGAATACATATTCCAATAGACTGAATATCTGAACGTCACAATTTTGTCACTGCGAAAATCTTGTTCAAACAGCTGAGAACCGAGTGTGACACTGTTAACATTTATTTTTCCCGTCAAAAGGAGTTGGCGTTTTCGGGAAAATGAGTTGGTGAAACACTGAAAAATTCATTTTCCTAGAGCTGTAGAACAGTATGAAAGTATTGAGAACAATATGAAATCAAAATGTCAGTTAGGCTAGTGTTCCAAGTAGTGTTTTAATGTGCATTTACAAAGCCGGTATGACACCCGTGTTAAAATAAAAAAAACTCTCAGAGCTCAAAACAACAGACCAGCAGGGTGTGTCAGAGTGGCTCTTGAACTCTTGGAATACGTTTTACCACCGGAACATCTCTACTGAATTTTGAAATACTGAGAATTTGTATCCAAAGCGCTGTGAAAGGTAGGATAGACTTTCAAGTGGTAATAACGTTTAAAGAGGTGGTATATTTGTAAAAAACGCTGTTTAACCAAATTGGAATTCACAATGTATGAGCTTGAGGCTCTGGAAGAAGGAGACTCCAACTCGGGAAATTCACAATGATAACCTAGGTTAATATCTAAAAAGTGCCTCAAACACTAGGGATACATCAAAAAAGGCCCTTAATATCTGTAACGCATTGTTTCATGACGTGGAAATCGTGTTCAAATGAGATAGAACCGAGTTTGCTACTGGTTACATTCATACTTCAGGTACAATGAGTTGGCGTTTTTGATAGATAGTAGGTTATGCCATTAATCCGGAAGAAGTGATGATGTCACCAAGGGGGAGGGGCCACGTGGGCAGGCCCAAGTGACCCCAGGTGATAATGATTTGGCCCAGGGACCTGCTGGAAATGAAAACGTCATCGAGGTTAGTTGTGGTGTTAGGGTTAGAGAATTTGGTTTGGGGCTAGGGTTAGGGTTAGGATAAGGGTTCAGGCTAGGTAGGGTTCAGGCACAGGTTAGGGGCTAGGTTAGGGTTAGGATTAGAGGGTTAGGGACAGGGTTAGGGTCAGGGTGTAGTAATATTGGGAATTCACAATGAATGAGCTTCAATCACTGGACAAATTGGAGTGTAGCACTGAGAATTTACATCTCCAGACTTGGGAAATATTTAGAAATGTGCTTCACACACTAGGAATACATATTCTAATAGACTGAATATCTGAATATCTGAACAGCACAATTTTGTCACTGCGAAAAACTTGTTCAAACAGCTGAGAACCCGAGTGTGACACTGTTAACATTTATTTTTCCCGTCAAAAGGAGGAGTTGGCGTTTTCGGGAAAATGAGTTGGTGAAACACTGAAAAATTCATTTTCCTAGAGCTGTAGAACAGTATGAAAGTATTGAGAACAATATGAAATCAAAATGTCAGTTAGGCTAGTGTTCCAAGTAGTGTTTTAATGTGCATTTACAAAGCCGGTATGACACCCGTGTTAAAATAAAAACTCTCAGAGCTCAAAACAACAGACCAGCGGGGTGTGTCAGAGTGGCTCTTGAACTCTTGGAATACGTTTTACCACCGGAACATCTCTACTGAATTTTGAAATACTGAGAATTTTTATCCAAAGCGCTGTGAAAGGTAGGATAGACTTTTGATGTGGTAATAACGTTTAAAGAGGTGGTATATTTGTAAAAAACGCTGTTTAACCAAATTGGAATTCACAATGTATGAGCTTGAGGCTCTGGAAGAAGGAGACTCCAACTCGGGAAATTCACAATGATAACCTAGGTTAATATCTAAAAAGTGCGTGAAACACTAGGGATACATCAAAAAAGGCCCTTAATATCTGTAAGCGCATTGTTTCATGACATGGAAATTGTGTTCAAAGAAGATAGACGCGAGTTTGCTACTGGTTACATTTATAACTCAGGGACAATGAGTTGTCGTTTTTGATAGAAGGCTGGTTAGGCCATTAAACCGGAAGTGATGACGTCACTAAGGGGGAGGGGGGCCACGTAGGGAGGCCCTAGTGATCCCAGGTGATAATGATTGGGCCCAGGGAGTTGCTAGGAGTGATGACGTCATCGAGGTTAGTTTTGGTGTCAGGGTTAGAGAATTTTGGGCTTGGGGCTAGTGTTAGGGTTAGTATAAGAGTTCGGACTAGGTAGGGTTCAGGCTCAGGTTAGGGCTAGGTTTAGGGTTAGGATTAGAGGACTAGGGACAGGGTTAGGGTCAGGGTGTAGTAATATTGGGAATTCACAATGAATGAGCTTCAATCACTGGACAAATTGGAGTGTAGCACTGAGAATTTACATCTCCAGACTAGGGAAATATTTAGTAATGTGCTTCACACACTAGGAATACATATTCCAATAGACTGAATATCTGAACGTCACAATTTTGTCACTGCGAAATCTTGTTCAAACAGCTGAGAACCGAGTGTGACACTGTTAACATTTATTTTTCCCGTCAAAAGGAGTTGGCGTTTTCGGGAAAATGAGTTGGTGAAACACTGAAAAATTCATTTTCCTAGAGCTGTAGAACAGTATGAAAGTATTGAGAACAATATGAAATCAAAATGTCAGTTAGGCTAGTGTTCCAAGTAGTGTTTTAATGTGCATTTACAAAGCCGGTATGACACCCGTGTTAAAATAAAAACTCTCAGAGCTTCAAAACAACAGACCAGCAGGGTGTGTCAGAGTGGCTCTTGAACTCTTGGAATACGTTTTACCACCGGAACATCTCTACTGAATTTTGAAATACTGAGAATTTGTATCCAAAGCGCTGTGAAAGGTAGGATAGACTTTCAAGTGGTAATAACGTTTAAAGAGGTGGTATATTTGTAAAAAAAACGCTGTTTAACCAAATTGGAATTCACAATGTATGAGCTTGAGGCTCTGGAAGAAGGAGACTCCAACTCGGGAAATTCACAATGATAACCTAGGTTAATATCTAAAAAGTGCCTCAAACACTAGGGATACATCAAAAAAGGCCCTTAATATCTGTAACGCATTGTTTCATGACATGGAAATTGTGTTCAAAGAAGATAGAACGCGAGTTTGCTACTGGTTACATTTATAACTCAGGGACAATGAGTTGTCGTTTTTGATAGAAGGCTGGTTATGCCATTAAACGGAAGTGATGACGTCACTAAGGGGGAGGGGGCCACGTAGGGAGGCCCAAGTGATCCCAGGTGATAATGATTGGGCCCAGGGAGTTGCTAGGAAATGAAAACGTCATCGAGGTTAGTTTTGGTGTCAGGGTTAGAGAATTGGGCTTGGGGCTAGTGTTTAGGGTTAGGATAAGGGTTCAGGCTAGGTAGGGTTCAGGCACAGGTTAGGGCTAGGTTAGGGTTAGGATTAGAGGGTTAGGGACAGGGTTAGGGTCAGGGTGTAGTAATATTGGGAATTCACAATGAATGAGCTTCAATCACTGGACAAATTGGAGTGTAGCACTGAGAATTTACATCTCCAGACTAGGGAAATATTTAGTAATGTGCTTCACACACTAGGAATACATATTCCAATAGACTGAATATCTGAACAGCACAATTTTGTCACTGCGAAATCTTGTTCAAACAGCTGAGAACCGAGTGTGACACTGTTAACATTTATTTTTCCCGTCAAAAGGAGTTGGCGTTTTCGGGAAAATGAGTTGGTGAAACACTGAAAAATTCATTTTCCCTAGAGCTGTAGAACAGTATGAAAGTATTGAGAACAATATGAAATCAAAATGTCAGTTAGGCTAGTGTTCCAAGTAGTGTTTTAATGTGCATTTACAAAGCCGGTATGACACCCGTGTTAAAATAAAAATCTCAGAGCTCAAAACAACAGACCAGCAGGGTGTGTCAGAGTGGCTCTTGAACTCTTGGAATACGTTTTACCACCGGAACATCTCTACTGAATTTTGAAATACTGAGAATTTGTATCCAAAGCGCTGTGAAAGGTAGGATAGACTTTCAAGTGGTAATAACGTTTAAAGAGGTGGTATATTTGTAAAAAACGCTGTTTAACCAAAATGGAAATTCACAATGTATGAGCTTGAGGCTCTGGAAGAAGGAGACTCCAACTCGGGAAATTCACAATGATAACCTAGGTTAATATCTAAAAAGTGCCTCAAACACTAGGGATACATCAAAAAAGGCCCTTAATATCTGTAACGCATTGTTTCATGACGTGGAAATCGTGTTCAAATGAGATAGAACCGAGTTTGCTACTGGTTACATTTATACTTCAGGTACAATGAGTTGGCGTTTTTGATAGATAGTAGGTTATGCCATTAATCCGGAAGTGATGATGTCACCAAGGGGGAGGGGCCACGTAGGCAGGCCCAAGTGACCCCAGGTGATAATGATTTGGCCCAGGGACCTGCTGGAAATGAAAACGTCATCGAGGTTAGTTTTGGTGTTAGGGTTAGAGAATTTGGTTGGGGCTAGGGTTAGGGTTAGGATAAGGGTTCAGGCTAGGTAGGGTTCAGGCACAGGTTAGGGCTAGGTTTAGGGTTAGGATTAGAGGGTTAGGGACAGGGTTAGGGTCAGGGTGTAGTAATATTGGGAATTCACAATGAATGAGCTTCAATCACTGGACAAATTGGAGTGTAGCACTGAGAATTTACATCTCCAGACTAGGGAAATATTTAGAAATGTGCTTCACACACTAGGAATACATATTCCAATAGACTGAATATCTGAACAGCACAATTTTGTCACTGCGAAAACTTGTTCAAACAGCTGAGAACCAAGTGTGACACTGTTAACATTTATTTTTCCCGTCAAAAGGAGTTGGCGTTTTTCGGGAAAATGAGTTGGTGAAACACTGAAAAATTCATTTTCCTAGAGCTGTAGAACAGTATGAAAGTATTGAGAACAATATGAAATCAAAATGTCAGTTAGGCTAGTGTTCCAAGTAGTGTTTTAATGTGCATTTACAAAGCCGGTATGACACCCGTGTTAAAATAAAAACTCTCAGAGCTCAAAACAACAGACCAGCGGGGTGTGTCAGAGTGGCTCTTGAACTCTTGGAATACGTTTTACCACCGGAACATCTCTACTGAATTTTGAAATACTGAGAATTTGTATCCAAAGCGCTGTGAAAGGTAGGATAGACTTTCAAGTGGTAATAACGTTTAAAGAGGTGGTATATTTGTAAAAAACGCTGTTTAACCAAATTGGAATTCACAATGTATGAGCTTGAGGCTCTGGAAGAAGGAGACTCCAACTCGGGAAATTCACAATGATAACCTAGGTTAATATCTAAAAAGTGCCTCAAACACTAGGGATACATCAAAAAAGGCCCTTAATATCTGTAGCGCATTGTTTCATGACATGGAAATTGTGTTCAAAGAAGATAGACGCGAGTTTGCTACTGGTTACATTTATAACTCAGGGACAATGAGTTGTCGTTTTTGATAGAAGGCTGGTTAGGCCATTAAACCGGAAGTGATGACGTCACTAAGGGAGAGGGGCCACGTAGGGAGGCCCTAGTGATCCCAGGTGATAATGATTGGGCCCAGGGAGTTGCTAGGAGTGATGACGTCATCGAGGTTAGTTTTGGTGTCAGGGTTAGAGAATTGGGCTTGGGGCTAGTGTTAGGGTTAGTATAAGAGTTCGGACTAGGTAGGGTTCAGGCTCAGGTTAGGGCTAGGTTTAGGGTTAGGATTAGAGGGTTAGGGACAGGGTTAGGGTCAGGGTGTAGTAATATTGGGAATTCACAATGAATGAGCTTCAATCACTGGACAAATTGGAGTGTAGCACTGAGAATTTACATCTCCAGACTAGGGAAATATTTAGTAATGTGCTTCACACACTAGGAATACATATTCCAATAGACTGAATATCTGACAATCACAACTTTGTCACTGCGAAATCTGGTTCAAACAGCTGAGAACCGAGTGTGACACTGTTAACATTTATTTTTCCCGTCAAAAGGAGTTGGCGTTTTCGGGAAAATGAGTTGGTGAAAACACTGAAAAAATCATTTTCCTAGAGAGCTGTAGAACAGTATGAAAGTATTGAGAACAATATGAAATCAAAATGTCAGTTAGGCTAGTGTTCCAAGTAGTGTTTTAATGTGCATTTACAAAGCCGGTATGACACCCGTGTTAAAATAAAAACTCTCAGAGCTCAAAACAACAGACCAGCAGGGTGTGTCAGAGTGGTGGCTCTTGAACTCTTGGAATACGTTTTACCACCGGAACATCTCTACTGAATTTTGAAATACTGAGAATTTGTATCCAAAGCGCTGTGAAAGGTAGGATAGACTTTCAAGTGGTAATAACGTTTAAAGAGGTGGTATATTTGTAAAAAACGCTGTTTAACCAAATTGGAATTCACAATGTATGAGCTTGAGGCTCTGGAAGAAGGAGACTCCAACTCGGGAAATTCACAATGATAACCTAGGTTAATATCTAAAAAGTGCCTCAAACACTAGGGATACATCAAAAAAGGCCCTTAATATCTGTAACGCATTGTTTCATGACGTGGAAATCGTGTTCAAATGAGATAGAACCGAGTTTGCTACTGGTTACATTCATACTTCAGGTACAATGAGTTGGCGTTTTTGATAGATAGTAGGTTATGCCATTAATCCGGAAGTGATGATGTCACCAAGGGGGAGGGGCCACGTGGGCAGGCCCAAGTGACCCCAGGTGATAATGATTTGGGCCCAGGGACCTGCTGGAAATGAAAACGTCATCGAGGTTAGTTTTGGTGTTAGGGTTAGAGAATTGGGTTTGGGCTAGGGTTAGGGTTAGGATAAGGGTTCAGGCTAGGTAGGGTTCAGGCACAGGTTAGGGCTAGGTTAGGGTTAGGATTAGAGGGTTAGGGACAGGGTTAGGGTCAGGGTGTAGTAATATTGGGAATTCACAATGAATGAGCTTCAATCACTGGACAAATTGGAGTGTAGCACTGAGAATTTACATCTCCAGACTTGGGAAATATTTAGAAATGTGCTTCACACACTAGGAATACATATTCCAATAGACTGAATATCTGAACAGCACAATTTTGTCACTGCGAAAACTTGTTCAAACAGCTGAGAACCAAGTGTGACACTGTTAACATTTATTTTTCCCGTCAAAAGGAGTTGGCGTTTTCGGGAAAATGAGTTGGTGAAACACTGAAAAATTCATTTTCCTAGAGCTGTAGAACAGTATGAAAGTATTGAGAACAATATGAAATCAAAATGTCAGTTAGGCTAGTGTTCCAAGTAGTGTTTTAATGTGCATTTACAAAGCCGGTATGACACCCGTGTTAAAATAAAAAAAACTCAGAGCTCAAAACAACAGACCAGCGGGATGTGTGTCAGAGTGGCTCTTGAACTCTTGGAATACGTTTTACCACCGGAACATCTCTACTGAATTTTGAAATACTGAGAATTTGTATCCAAAGCGCTGTGAAAGGTAGGATAGACTTTCAAGTGGTAATAACGTTTAAAGAGCTGGTATATTTGTAAAAAACGCTGTTTAACCAAATTGGAATTCACAATGAATGAGCTTGAGGCTCTGGAAGAAGGAGACTCCAACTCGGGAAATTCACAATGATAACCTAGGTTAATATCTAAAAAGTGCCTCAAACACTAGGGATACATCAAAAAAGGCCCTTAATATCTGTAGCGCATTGTTTCATGACATGGAAATTGTGTTCAAAGAAGATAGACGCGAGTTTTTGCTACTGGTTACATTTATAACTCAGGGACAATGAGTTGTCGTTTTTGATAGAAGGCTGGTTAGGCCATTAAACCGGAAGTGATGACGTCACTAAGGGAGAGGGGCCACGTAGGGAGGCCCTAGTGATCCCAGGTGATAATGATTGGGCCCAGGGGAGTTGCTAGGAGTGATGACGTCATCGAGGTTAGTTTTGGTGTCAGGGTTAGAGAATTGGGCTTGGGGCTAGTGTTAGGGTTAGTATAAGAGTTCGGACTAGGTAGGGTTCAGGCTCAGGTTAGGGCTAGGTTTAGGGTTAGGATTAGAGGATTAGGGACAGGGTTAGGGTCAGGGTGTAGTAATATTGGGAATTCACAATGAATGAGCTTCAATCACTGGACAAATTGGAGTGTAGCACTGAGAATTTACATCTCCAGACTAGGGAAATATTTAGTAATGTGCTTCACACACTAGGAATACATATTCCAATAGACTGAATATCTGAACGTCACAATTTTGTCACACTGCGAAATCTTGTTCAAACAGCTGAGAACCGAGTGTGACACTGTTAACATTTATTTTTCCCGTCAAAAGGAGTTGGCGTTTTCGGGAAAATGAGTTGGTGAAACACTGAAAAATTCATTTTCCCAGAGCTGTAGAACAGTATGAAAGTATTGAGAACAATATGAAATCAAAATGTCAGTTAGGCTAGTGTTCCAAGTAGTGTTTTAATGTGCATTTACAAAGCCGGTATGACACCCGTGTTAAAAAAAAAAAAAACTCTCAGAGCTCAAAACAACAGACCAGCAGGGTGTGTCAGAGTGGCTCTTGAACTCTTGGAATACGTTTTACCACCGGAACATCTCTACTGAATTTTGAAATACTGAGAATTTGTATCCAAAGCGCTGTGAAAGGTAGGATAGACTTTCAAGTGGTAATAACGTTTAAAGAGCTGGTATATTTGTAAAAAAACGCTGTTTAACCAAATTGGAATTCACAATGTATAGCTTGAGGCTCTGGAAGAAGGAGACTCCAACTCGGGAAATTCACAATGATAACCTAGGTTAATATGTAAAAAGTGCCTCAAACACTAGGGATACATCAAAAAAGGCCCTTAATATCTGTAACGCATTGTTTCATGACGTGGAAATCGTGTTCAAATGAGATAGAACCGAGTTTGCTACTGGTTACATTCATACTTCAGGTACAATGAGTTGGCGTTTTTGATAGATAGTAGGTTATGCCATTAATCCGGAAGTGATGTTGTCACCAAGGGGGAGGGGCCACGTGGGCAGGCCCAAGTGACCCCAGGTGATAATGATTTGGCCCAGGGACCTGCTGGAAATGAAAACGTCATCGAGGTTAGTTGTGGTGTTAGGGTTAGAGAATTGGGCTTGGGGCTAGGGTTAGGGTTAGGATAAGGGTTCAGGCTAGGTAGGGTTCAGGCACAGGTTAGGGCTAGGTTTAGGGTTAGGATTAGAGGGTTAGGGACAGGGTTAGGGTCAGGGTGTAGTAATATTGGGAATTCCACAATGAATGAGCTTCAATCACTGGACAAATTGGAGTGTAGCACTGAGAATTTACATCTCCAGACTAGGGAAATATTTAGTAATGTGCTTCACACACTAGGAATACATATTCCAATAGACTGAATATCTGAACAGCACAATTTTGTCACTGCGAAAAAACTTGTTCAAACAGCTGAGAACCCGAGTGTGACACTGTTAACATTTATTTTTCCCGTCAAAAGGAGTTGGCGTTTTCGGGAAAATGAGTTGGTGAAAACACTGAAAAATTCATTTTCCTAGAGCTGTAGAACAGTATGAAAGTATTGAGAACAATATGAAATCAAAATGTCAGTTAGGCTAGTGTTCCAAGTAGTGTTTTAATGTGCATTTACAAAGCCGGTATGACACCCGTGTTAAAATAAAAACTCTCAGAGCTCAAAACAACAGACCAGCAGGGTGTGTCAGAGTGGCTCTTGAACTCTTGGAATACGTTTTACCACCGGAACATCTCTACTGAATTTTGAAATACTGAGAATTTGTATCCAAAGCGCTGTGAAAGGTAGGATAGACTTTCAAGTGGTAATAACGTTTAAAGAGCTGGTATATTTGTAAAAAAAACGCTGTTTAACCAAATTGGAATTCACAATGAATGAGCTTGAGGCTCTGGAAGAAGGAGACTCCAACTCGGGAAATTCACAATGATAACCTAGGTTAATATCTAAAAAGTGCCTCAAACACTAGGGATACATCAAAAAAGGCCCTTAATATCTGTAACGCATTGTTTCATGACATGGAAATCGTGTTCAAAGAAGATAGACGCGAGTTTGCTACTGGTTACATTTATACTTCAGGGACAATGAGTTGTCGTTTTTGATAGAAGGCTGGTTAGGCCATTAAACCGGAAGTGATGATGTCACTAAGGGGGAGGGGCCACGTAGGGAGGCCCAAGTGATCCCAGGTGATAATGATTTGGCCCCAGGGAGTTGCTGGAAGTGATGAAACGTCATCGAGGTTAGTTTTGGTGTGTCAGGGTTAGAGAATTTGGCTTGGGGCTAGTGTTAGGGTTAGTATAAGGTTCGGGCTAGGTAGGGTTCAGGCTCAGGTTAGGGCTAGGTTTAGGGTTAGGATTAGAGGGTTAGGGACAGGGTTAGGGTCAGGGTGTAGTAATATTGGGAATTCACAATGAATGAGCTTCAATCACTGGACAAATTGGAGTGTAGCACTGAGAATTTACATCTCCAGACTAGGGAAATATTTAGTAAATGTGCTTCACACACTAGGAATACATATTCCAATAGACTGAATATCTGAACAGCACAATTTTGTCACTGCGAAATCTTGTTCAAACAGCTGAGAACCGAGTGTGACACTGTTAACATTTATTTTTCCCGTCAAAAGGAGTTGGCGTTTTCGGGAAAATGAGTTGGTGAAACACTGAAAAATTCATTTTCCTAGAGCTGTAGAACAGTATGAAAGTATTGAGAACAATATGAAATCAAAATGTCAGTTAGGCTAGTGTTCCAAAGTAGTGTTTTAATGTGCATTTACAAAGCCGGTATGACACCCGTGTTAAAATAAAAACTCTCAGAGCTCAAAACAACAGACCAGCGGGATGTGTCAGAGTGGCTCTTGAACTCTTGGAATACGTTTTACCACCGGAACATCTCTACTGAATTTTGAAATACTGAGAATTTGTATCCAAAGCGCTGTGAAAGGTAGGATAGACTTTCAAGTGGTAATAACGTTTAAAGAGCTGGTATATTTGTAAAAAAAACGCTGTTTAACCAAATTGGAATTCACAATGTATGAGCTTGAGGCTCTGGAAGAACGAGACTCCAACTCGGGAAATTCACAATGATAACCTAGGTTAATATCTAAAAAGTGCCTCAAACACTAGGGATACATCAAAAAAGGCCCTTAATATCTGTAGCGCATTGTTTCATGACATGGAAATTGTGTTCAAAGAAGATAGACGCGAGTTTGCTACTGGTTACATTTATAACTCAGGGACAATGAGTTGTCGTCGTTTTTTGATAGAAGGCTGGTTAGGCCATTAAACCGGAAGTGATGACGTCACTAAGGGAGAGGGGCCACGTAGGGAGGCCCTAGTGATCCCAGGTGATAATGATTGGGCCCAGGGAGTTGCTAGGAGTGATGACGTCATCGAGGTTAGTTTTGGTGTCAGGGTTAGAGAATTGGGCTTGGGGCTAGTGTTAGGGTTAGTATAAGAGTTCGGACTAGGTAGGGTTCAGGCTCAGGTTAGGGCTAGGTTTAGGGTTAGGATTAGAGGGTTAGGGACAGGGTTAGGGTCAGGGTGTAGTAATATTGGGAATTCACAATGAATGAGCTTCAATCACTGGACAAATTGGAGTGTAGCACTGAGAATTTACATCTCCAGACTAGGGAAATATTTAGAAATGTGCTTCACACACTAGGAATACATAATCCAATAGACTGAATATCTGAACAGCACAATTTTGTCACTGCGAAAAACTTGTTCAAAGAGCTGAGAACCAAGTGTGACACTGTTAACATTTATTTTTCCCGTCAAAAGGAGTTGGCGTTTTCGGGAAAATGAGTTGGTGAAACACTGAAAAATTCATTTTCCTAGAGCTGTAGAACAGTATGAAAGTATTGAGAACAATATGAAATCAAAATGTCAGTTAGGCTAGTGTTCCAAGTAGTGTTTTAATGTGCATTTACAAAGCCGGTATGACACCCGTGTTAAAATAAAAACTCTCAGAGCTCAAAACAACAGACCAGCAGGGTGTGTCAGAGTGGCTCTTGAACTCTTGGAATACGTTTTACCACCGGAACATCTCTACTGAATTTTGAAATACTGAGAATTTGTATCCAAAGCGCTGTGAAAGGTAGGATAGACTTTCAAGTGGTAATAACGTTTAAAGAGCTGGTATATTTGAAAAAACGCTGTTTAACCAAATTGGAATTCACAATGTATGAGCTTGAGGCTCTGGAAGAAGGAGACTCCAACTCGGGAAATTCACAATGATAACCTAGGTTAATATCTAAAAAGTGCCTCAAACACTAGGGATACATCAAAAAAGGCCCTTAATATCTGTAACGCATTGTTTCATGACGTGGAAATCGTGTTCAAATGAGATAGAACCGAGTTTGCTACTGGTTACATTCATACTTCAGGTACAATGAGTTGGCGTTTTTGATAGATAGTAGGTTATGCCATTAAACCGGAAGTGATGATGTCACCAAGGGGGAGGGGCCACGTGGGCAGGCCCAAGTGACCCCAGGTGATAATGATTTGGCCCAGGGACCTGCTGGAAATGAAAACGTCATCGAGGTTAGTTTTGGTGTTAGGGTTAGAGAATTTGGGCTTGGGGCTAGGGTTAGGGTTAGGATAAGGGTTCGGGCTAGGTAGGGTTCAGGCACAGGTTAGGGCTAGGTTTAGGGTTAGGATTAGAGGGTTAGGGACAGGGTTAGGGTCAGGGTGTAGTAATATTGGGTATTCACAATGAATGAGCTTCAATCACTGGACAAATTGGAGTGTAGCACTGAGAATTTACATCTCCAGACTTGGGAAATATTTAGAAATGTGCTTCACACACTAGGAATACATATTCCAATAGACTGAATATCTCAACAGCACAATTTTGTCATTGAGAAAACTTGTTCAAACAGCTGAGAACCAAGTGTGACACTGTTAACATTTATTTTTCCCGTCAAAAGGAGTTGGCGTTTTCGGGAAAATGAGTTGGTGAAACACTGAAAAAAATTCATTTTCCTAGAGCTGTAGAACAGTATGAAAGTATTGAGAACAATATGAAATCAAAATGTCAGTTAGGCTAGTGTTCCAAGTAGTGTTTTAATGTGCATTTACAAAGCCGGTATGACACCCGTGTTAAAATAAAAACTCTCAGAGCTCAAAACAACAGACCAGCAGGGTGTGTCAGAGTGGCTCTTGAACTCTTGGAATACGTTTTACCACCGGAACATCTCTACTGAATTTTGAAATACTGAGAATTTGTATCCAAAGCGCTGTGAAAGGTAGGATAGACTTTCAAGTGGTAATAACGTTTAAAGAGCTGGTATATTTGTAAAAAACGCTGTTTAACCAAATTGGAATTCACAATGAATGAGCTTGAGGCTCTGGAAGAACGAGACTCCAACTCGGGAAATTCACAATGATAACCTAGGTTAATATCTAAAAAGTGCCTCAAACACTAGGGATACATCAAAAAAAAGGCCCTTAATATCTGTAACGCATTGTTTCATGACATGGAAATTGTGTTCAAAGAAGATAGACGCGAGTTTGCTACTGGTTACATTTATAACTCAGGGACAATGAGTTGTCGTTTTTGATAGAAGGCTGGTTAGGCCATTAAACCGGAAGTGATGATGTCACTAAGGGAGAGGGGCCACGTAGGGAGGCCCTAGTGATCCCAGGTGATAATGATTGGGCCCAGGGAGTTGCTAGGAGTGATGACGTCATCGAGGTTAGTTTTGGTGTCAGGGTTAGAGAATTGGGGCTTGGGGCTAGTGTTAGGGTTAGTATAAGAGTTCGGACTAGGTAGGGTTCAGGCTCAGGTTAGGGCTAGGTTTAGGGTTAGGATTAGAGGGTTAGGGACAGGGTTAGGGTCAGGGTGTAGTAATATTGGGAATTCACAATGAATGAGCTTCAATCACTGGACAAATTGGAGTGTAGCACTGAGAATTTACATCTCCAGACTAGGGAAATATTTAGTAATGTGCTTCACACACTAGGAATACATATTCCAATAGACTGAATATCTGAACAGCACAATTTTGTCACTGCGAAATCTTGTTCAAACAGCTGAGAACCCAGTGTGACACTGTTAACATTTATTTTTCCC
Organism: Ia io; assembly: GCA_025583905.1. Classification (NCBI taxonomy): domain Eukaryota; kingdom Metazoa; phylum Chordata; class Mammalia; order Chiroptera; family Vespertilionidae; genus Ia; species Ia io. The sequence goes on along the minus strand of JAJQQW010000210.1, from coordinate 18,490 downwards.
GTCAAAAGGAGTTGGCGTTTTCGGGAAAATGAGTTGGTGAAACACTGAAAAATTCATTTTCCCAGAGCTGTAGAACAGTATGAAAGTATTGAGAACAATATGAAATCAAAATGTCAGTTAGGCTAGTGTTCCAAGTAGTGTTTTAATGTGCATTTACAAAGCCGGTATGACACCCGTGTTAAAATAAAAACTCTCAGAGAGCTCAAAACAACAGACCAGCAGGGTGTGTCAGAGTGGCTCTTGAACTCTTGGAATACGTTTTACCACCGGAACATCTCTACTGAATTTTGAAATACTGAGAATTTGTATCCAAAGCGCTGTGAAAGGTAGGATAGACTTTCAAGTGGTAATAACGTTTAAAGAGCTGGTATATTTGTAAAAAAACGCTGTTTAACCAAATTGGAATTCACAATGAATGAGCTTGAGGCTCTGGAAGAACGAGACTCCAACTCGGGAAATTCACAATGATAACCTAGGTTAATATCTAAAAAGTGCCTCAAACACTAGGGATACATCAAAAAAGGCCCTTAATATCTGTAGCGCATTGTTTCATGACATGGAAATTGTGTTCAAAGAAGATAGACGCGAGTTTGCTACTGGTTACATTTATAACTCAGGGACAATGAGTTGTCGTTTTTGATAGAAGGCTGGTTAGGCCATTAAACCGGAAGTGATGATGTCACCTAAGGGAGAGGGGCCACGTAGGGAGGCCCTAGTGATCCCAGGTGATAATGATTGGGCCCAGGGAGTTGCTAGGAGTGATGACGTCATCGAGGTTAGTTTTGGTGTCAGGGTTAGAGAATTGGGCTTGGGGCTAGTGTTAGGGTTAGTATAAGAGTTCGGACTAGGTAGGGTTCAGGCTCAGGTTAGGGCTAGGTTTAGGGTTAGGATTAGAGGGTTAGGGACAGGGTTAGGGTCAGGGTGTAGTAATATTGGGAATTCACAATGAATGAGCTTCAATCACTGGACAAATTGGAGTGTAGCACTGAGAATTTACATCTCCAGACTAGGGAAATATTTAGAAATGTGCTTCACACACTAGGAATACATATTCCAATAGACTGAATATCTGAACAGCACAATTTTGTCATTGAGAAAACTTGTTCAAACAGCTGAGAACCAAGTGTGACACTGTTAACATTTATTTTTCCCGTCAAAAGGAGTTGGCGTTTTCGGGAAAATGAGTTGGTGAAACACTGAAAAATTCATTTTCCTAGAGCTGTAGAACAGTATGAAAGTATTGAGAACAATATGAAATCAAAATGTCAGTTAGGCTAGTGTTCCAAGTAGTGTTTTAATGTGCATTTACAAAGCCGGTATGACACCCGTGTTAAAATAAAAACTCTCAGAGCTCAAAACAACAGACCAGCGGGGTGTGTCAGAGTGGCTCTTGAACTCTTGGAATACGTTTTACCCACCGGAACATCTCTACTGAATTTTGAAATACTGAGAATTTGTATCCAAAGCGCTGTGAAAGGTAGGATAGACTTTCAAGTGGTAATAACGTTTAAAGAGCTGGTATATTTGTAAAAAACGCTGTTTAACCAAATTGGAATTCACAATGTATGAGCTTGAGGCTCTGGAAGAAGGAGACTCCAACTCGGGAAATTCACAATGATAACCTAGGTTAATATCTAAAAAGTGCCTCAAACACTAGGGATACATCAAAAAAGGCCCTTAATATCTGTAACGCATTGTTTCATGACGTGGAAATCGTGTTCAAATGAGATAGAACCGAGTTTGCTACTGGTTACATTCATACTTCAGGTACAATGAGTTGGCGTTTTTGATAGATAGTAGGTTATGCCATTAATCCGGAAGTGATGATGTCACCAAGGGGAGGGGGCCACGTGGGAGGCCCTAGTGACCCCAGGTGATAATGATTTGGCCCAGGGACCTGCTGGGAATGAAAACGTCATCGAGGTTAGTTTTGGTGTCAGGGTTAGAGAATTTGGGCTTGGGGCTAGGTTTAGGGTTAGGATAAGGGTTCGGGCTAGGTAGGGTTCAGGCTCAGGTTAGGGCTAGGTTTAGGGTTAGGATTAGAGGGTTAGGGACAGGGTTAGGGTCAGGGTGTAGTAATATTGGGTATTCACAATGAATGAGCTTCAATCACTGGACAAATTGGAGTGTAGCACTGAGAATTTACATCTCCAGACTAGGGAAATATTTAGTAATGTGCTTCACACACTAGGAATACATATTCCAATAGACTGAATATCTGAACAGCACAATTTTGTCACTGCGAAAAACTTGTTCAAACAGCTGAGAACCGAGTGTGACACTGTTAACATTTATTTTTCCCGTCAAAAGGAGTTGGCGTTTTCGGGAAAATGAGTTGGTGAAACACTGAAAAATTCATTTTCCCAGAGCTGTAGAACAGTATGAAAGTATTGAGAACAATATGAAATCAAAATGTCAGTTAGGCTAGTGTTCCAAGTAGTGTTTTAATGTGCATTTACAATGCCGGTATGACACCCGTGTTAAAATAAAAACTCTCAGAGCTCAAAACAACAGACCAGCGGGATGTGTCAGAGTGGCTCTTGAACTCTTGGAATACGTTTTACCACCGGAACATCTCTACTGAATTTTGAAATACTGAGAATTTGTATCCAAAGCGCTGTGAAAGGTAGGATAGACTTTCAAGTGGTAATAACGTTTAAAGAGCTGGTATATTTGTAAAAAACGCTGTTTAACCAAATTGGAATTCACAATGAATGAGCTTGAGGCTCTGGAAGAACGAGACTCCAACTCGGGAAATTCACAATGATAACCTAGGTTAATATCTAAAAAAGTGCCTCAAACACTAGGGATACATCAAAAAAGGCCCTTAATATCTGTAACGCATTGTTTCATGACATGGAAATTGTGTTCAAAGAAGATAGAACCGAGTTTGCTACTGGTTACATTTATAACTCAGGGACAATGAGTTGTCGTTTTTGATAGAAGGCTGGTTAGGCCATTAAACCGGAAGTGATGATGTCACTAAGGGAGAGGGGCCACGTAGGGAGGCCCTAGTGATCCCAGGTGATAATGATTGGGCCCAGGGAGTTGCTAGGAGTGATGACGTCATCGAGGTTAGTTTTGGTGTCAGGGTTAGAGAATTGGGCTTGGGGCTAGTGTTAGGGTTAGTATAAGAGTTCGGACTAGGTAGGGTTCAGGCTCAGGTTAGGGCTAGGTTTAGGGTTAGGATTAGAGGGTTAGGGACAGGGTTAGGGTCAGGGTGTAGTAATATTGGGTATTCACAATGAATGAGCTTCAATCACTGGACAAATTGGAGTGTAGCACTGAGAATTTACATCTCCAGACTAGGGAAATATTTAGTAAATGTGCTTCACACACTAGGAATACATATTCCAATAGACTGAATATCTCAACAGCACAATTTTGTCATTGAGAAAACTTGTTCAAACAGCTGAGAACCAAGTGTGACACTGTTAACATTTATTTTTCCCGTCAAAAGGAGTTGGCGTTTTCGGGAAAATGAGTTGGTGAAACACTGAAAAATTCATTTTCCCAGAGCTGTAGAACAGTATGAAAGTATTGAGAACAATATGAAATCAAAATGTCAGTTAGGCTAGTGTTCCAAGTAGTGTTTTAATGTGCATTTACAAAGCCGGTATGACACCCGTGTTAAAATAAAAACTCTCAGAGCTCAAAACAACAGACCAGCGGGGGTGTGTCAGAGTGGCTCTTGAACTCTTGGAATACGTTTTACCACCGGAACATCTCTACTGAATTTTGAAATACTGAGAATTTGTATCCAAAGCGCTGTGAAAGGTAGGATAGACTTTCAAGTGGTAATAACGTTTAAAGAGCTGGTATATTTGTAAAAAAACGCTGTTTAACCAAATTGGAATTCACAATGAATGAGCTTGAGGCTCTGGAAGAACGAGACTCCAACTCGGGAAATTCACAATGATAACCTAGGTTAATATCTAAAAAGTGCCTCAAACACTAGGGATACATCAAAAAAGGCCCTTAATATCTGTAACGCATTGTTTCATGACATGGAAATCGTGTTCAAAGAAGATAGAACCGAGTTTGCTACTGGTTACATTTATAACTCAGGGACAATGAGTTGTCGTTTTTGATAGAAGGTAGGTTAGGCCATTAAACCGGAAGTGATGATGTCACCAAGGGGGAGGGGCCACGTAGGGAGGCCCTAGTGATCCCAGGTGATAATGATTTGGCCCAGGGGACCTGCTAGGAGTGATGACGTCATCGAGGTTAGTTTTGGTGTTAGGGTTAGAGAATTGGGCTTGGGGCTAGGGTTAGGGGTTAGGATAAGGGTTCGGGCTAGGTAGGGTTCAGGCTCAGGTTAGGGCTAGGTTTAGGGTTAGGATTAGAGGGTTAGGGACAGGGTTAGGGTCAGGGTGTAGTAATATTGGGTATTCACAATGAATGAGCTTCAATCACTGGACAAATTGGAGTGTAGCACTGAGAATTTACATCTCCAGACTTGGGAAATATTTAGAAATGTGCTTCACACACTAGGAATACATAATCCAATAGACTGAATATCTGAACAGCACAATTTTGTCACTGCGAAAACTTGTTCAAACAGCTGAGAACCAAGTGTGACACTGTTAACATTTATTTTTCCCGTCAAAAGGAGTTGGCGTTTTCGGGAAAATGAGTTGGTGAAACACTGAAAAATTCATTTTCCTAGAGCTGTAGAACAGTATGAAAGTATTGAGAACAATATGAAATCAAAATGTCAGTTAGGCTAGTGTTCCAAGTAGTGTTTTAATGTGCATTTACAATGCCGGTATGACACCCGTGTTAAAATAAAAACTCTCAGAGCTCAAAACAACAGACCAGCGGGATGTGTCAGAGTGGCTCTTGAACTCTTGGAATACGTTTTACCACCGGAACATCTCTACTGAATTTTGAAATACTGAGAATTTGTATCCAAAGCGCTGTGAAAGGTAGGATAGACTTTCAAGTGGTAATAACGTTTAAAGAGGTGGTATATTTGTAAAAAACGCTGTTTAACCAAATTGGAATTCACAATGAATGAGCTTGAGGCTCTGGAAGAACGAGACTCCAACTCGGGAAATTCACAATGATAACCTAGGTTAATATCTAAAAAAGTGCCTCAAACACTAGGGATACATCAAAAAAGGCGCTTAATATCTGTAACGCATTGTTCCATGACGTGGAAATCGTGTTCAAATGAGATAGAACCGAGTTTGCTACTGGTTACATTTATAATTCAGGGACAATGAGTTGTCGTTTTTGATAGAAGGTAGGTTATGCCATTAAACCGGAAGTGATGATGTCACCAAGGGAGAGGGGCCACGTGGGAGGCCCAAGTGATCCCAGGTGATAATGATTTGGCCCAGGGACCTGCTGGGAAATGAAAACGTCATCGAGGTTAGTTTTGGTGTTAGGGTTAGAGAATTGGGCTTGGGGCTAGGGTTAGGGTTAGGATAAGGGTTCGGCTAGGTAGGGTTCAGGCTCAGGTTAGGGCTAGGTTTAGGGTTAGGATTAGAGGGTTAGGGACAGGGTTAGGGTCAGGGTGTAGTAATATTGGGTATTCACAATGAATGAGCTTCAATCACTGGACGAATTGGAGTGTAGCACTGAGAATTTACATCTCCAGACTTGGGAAATATTTAGAAATGTGCTTCACACACTAGGAATACATATTCCAATAGACTGAATATCTCAACAGCACAATTTTGTCATTGAGAAAACTTGTTCAAACAGCTGAGAACCAAGTGTGACACTGTTAACATTTATTTTTCCCGTCAAAAGGAGTTGGCGTTTTCGGGAAAATGAGTTGGTGAAACACTGAAAAATTCATTTTCCTAGAGCTGTAGAACAGTATGAAAGTATTGAGAACAATATGAAATCAAAATGTCAGTTAGGCTAGTGTTCCAAGTAGTGTTTTAATGTGCATTTACAATGCCGGTATGACACCCCGTGTTAAAATAAAAACTCTCAGAGCTCAAAACAACAGACCAGCGGGATGTGTCAGAGTGGCTCTTGAACTCTTGGAATACGTTTTACCACCGGAACATCTCTACTGAATTTTGAAATACTGAGAATTTGTATCCAAAGCGCTGTGAAAGGTAGGATAGACTTTCAAGTGGTAATAACGTTTAAAGAGCTGGTATATTTGTAAAAAAACGCTGTTTAACCAAATTGGAATTCACAATGAATGAGCTTGAGGCTCTGGAAGAACGAGACTCCAACTCGGGAAATTCACAATGATAACCTAGGTTAATATCTAAAAAAGTGCCTCAAACACTAGGGATACATCAAAAAAGGCCCTTAATATCTGTAACGCATTGTTTCATGACATGGAAATTGTGTTCAAAGAAGATAGAACCGAGTTTGCTACTGGTTACATTTATAATTCAGGGACAATGAGTTGTCGTTTTTGATAGAAGGCTGGTTAGGCCATTAAACCGGAAGTGATGACGTCACTAAGGGGGAGGGGCCACGTAGGGAGGCCCTAGTGATCCCAGGTGATAATGATTGGGCCCAGGGAGTTGCTAGGAGTGATGACGTCATCGAGGTTAGTTTTGGTGTTAGGGTTAGAGAATTGGGCTTGGGGCTAGTGTTAGGGTTAGGATAAGAGTTCGGGCTAGGTAGGGTTCAGGCTCAGGTTAGGGCTAGGTTTAGGGTTAGGATTAGAGGGTTAGGGACAGGGTTAGGGTCACGGTGTAGTAATATTGGGTATTCACAATGAATGAGCTTCAATCACTGGACAAATTGGAGTGTAGCACTGAGAATTTACAACTCCAGACTAGGGAAATATTTAGAAATGTGCTTCACACACTAGGAATACATATTCCAATAGACTGAATATCTGAACAGCACAATTTTGGCACTGCGAAATCTTGTTCAAACAGCTGAGAACCGAGTGTGACACTGTTAACATTTATTTTTCCCGTCAAAAGGAGTTGGCGTTTTCGGGAAAATGAGTTGGTGAAACACTGAAAAATTCATTTTCCCAGAGCTGTAGAACAGTATGAAAGTATTGAGAACAATATGAAATCAAAATGTCAGTTAGGCTAGTGTTCCAAGTAGTGTTTTAATGTGCATTTACAATGCCGGTATGACACCCGTGTTAAAATAAAAACTCTCAGAGCTCAAAACAACAGACCAGCGGGATGTGTCAGAGTGGCTCTTGAACTCTTGGAATACGTTTTACCACCGGAACATCTCTACTGAATTTTGAAATACTGAGAATTTGTATCCAAAGCGCTGTGAAAGGTAGGATAGACTTTCAAGTGGTAAAAACGTTTAAAGAGCTGGTATATTTGTAAAAAACGCTGTTTAACCAAATTGGAATTCACAATGAATGAGCTTGAGGCTCTGGAAGAAAATGACTCCAACTCGGGAAATTCACAATGATAACCTAGGTTAATATATAAGAAAGTGCTTCAAACACTAGGAATACGTGATTATAGGCCCTTAATATCTGTAACGCATTGTTTCATGACCTGGAAATCGTGTTCAAAGAAGATAGAAGCGAGTTTGCTACTGGTTACATTCATAATTCAGGGACAATGAGTTGTCGTTTTTGATAGAAAGTTGGTTAGGTCATTAAGTCGGAAGTGATGACGTCACCAAGGGGTAGGGGCCACGTAGGGAGGCCCTAGTGATCCCAGGTGATAATGATTTGGCCAGGGGACCTGCTGGGAGTGATGACGTCATCGAGGTTTTTTCTGGTGGTGTCAGGGTTAGAGAATTGGGGTTGGGGCTAGGGTTACCATTAGGATAAGGGTTCGGGCTAGCTAGGGTTCAGGCTCAGGTTAGGGCTAGGTTTAGGGTTAGGATTAGAGGGTTAGGGACAGGGTTAGGGTCAGGGTGTAGTAATATTGGGTATTCACAATGAATGAGCTTCAATCACTGGACAAATTGGAGTGTAGCACTGAGAATTTACAACTCCAGACTAGGGAAATATTTAGAAATGTGCTTCACACACTAGGAATACATATTCCAATAGACTGAATATCTGAACAGCACAATTTTGTCACTGCGAAATCTTGTTCAAACAGCTGAGAACCGAGTGTGACACTGTTAACATTTTTTTTTTCCCGTCAAAAGGAGTTGGCGTTTTCGGGAAAATGAGTTGGTGAAACACTGAAAAATTCATTTTCCCAGAGCTGTAGAACACAGTATGAAAGTATTGAGAACAATATGAAATCAAAATGTCAGTTAGGCTATTGTTCCAAGTAGTGTTTTAATGTGCATTTACAATGCCGGTATGACACCCGTGTTAAAATAAAAAAAACTCTCAGAGCTCAAAACAACAGACCAGCGGGATGTGTCAGAGTGGCTCTTGAACTCTTGGAATACGTTTTAGCACCGGAACATCTCTACTGAATTTTGAAATACTGAGAATTTGTATCCAAAGCGCTGTGAAAGGTAGGATAGACTTTCAAGTGGTAAAAACGTTTAAAGAGCTGGTATATTTGTAAAAAACGCTGTTTAACCAAATTGGAATTCACAATGAATGAGCTTGAGGCTCTGGAAGAAAGTGACTCCAACTCGGGAAATTCACAATGATAACCTAGGTTAATATCTAAGAAAGTGCCTCAAACACTAGGGAATACGTCAAAAAAGGCCCTTAATATCTGTAACGCATTGTTTCATGACATGGAAATCGTGTTCAAAGAAGATAGAAGCGAGTTTGCTACTGGTTACATTCATAATTCAGGGACAATGAGTTGTCGTTTTTGATAGAAAGCTGGTTAGGCCATTAAACCGGAAGTGATGACGTCACCAAGGGGGAGGGGCCACGTAGGGGGGCCCAAGTGATCCCAGGTGATAATGATTTGGCCAGGGGACCTGCTAGGAGTGATGATGTCATCGAGGTTAGTTTTGGTGTTAGGGTTAGAGAATTGGGCTTGGGGCTAGGGTTAGGGTTAGGATAAGGGTTCGGGCTAGGTAGGGTTCAGGCTCAGGTTAGGGCTAGGTTTAGGGTTAGGATTAGAGGGTTAGGGACAGGGTTAGGGTCAGGGTGTAGTAATATTGGGTATTCACAATGAATGAGCTTCAATCACTGGACAAATTGGAGTGTAGCACTGAGAATTTACATCTCCAGACTAGGGAAATATTTAGAAATGTGCTTGACACACTAGGAATACATATTCCAATAGACTGAATATCTGAACAGCACAATTTTGTCACTGCGAAATCTTGTTCAAACAGCTGAGAACCGAGTGTGACACTGTTAACATTTATTTTTCCCCATCAAAAGGAGTTGGCGTTTTCGGGAAATGAGTTGGTGAAACACTGAAACATTCATTTTCCTAGAGCTGTAGAACAGTATGAAAGTATTGAGAACAATATGAAATCAAAATGTCAGTTAGGCTAGTGTTCCAAGTAGTGTTTTAATGTGCATTTACAATGCCGGTATGACACCCGTGTTAAAATAAAAACTCTCAGAGCTCAAAACAACAGACCAGCGGGATGTGTCAGAGTGGCTCTTGAACTCTTGGAATACGTTTTACCACCGGAACATCTCTACTGAATTTTGAAATACTGAGAATTTGTATCCAAAGCGCTGTGAAAGGTAGGATAGACTTTCAAGTGGTAATAACGGTTAAAGTTCTGGTATATTTTTAAAAAACACTAACCAAATTGGAATTCACAATGAAGTAGCCTGAGGCTCTGGAAGAAAGTGACTCCAACTCGGCCAATTCACAATGATAACCTAGGTTAATATCTAAGAAAGTGCCTCAAACACTAGGGATACGTCAAAAAAGGCCCTTAATATCTGTAACGCATTGTTTCATGACATGGAAATCGTGTTCAAAGAAGATAGAACCTAGTTTGCTACTGGTTACATTTATAATTCAGGGACAATGAGTTGTCGTTTCTGATCAAGGCTGGTTAGGCCATTAAACCGGAAGTGATGACGTCACCAAGGGGGAGGGGCCACGTCGGGATACCCTAGTGATCCCTGGTGATAATGATTTGGCCAGGGGACCTGCTAGGAGTGATGATGTCATCGAGGTTAGTTCTGGTGTTAAGGTTAGAGAATTGGAGTTCGGGTTGCGGGCGGTTAGGGTTAGGATAAGTGTTCGGGCTAGCTAGGTAGGGTTCAGGCTCAGGTTAGGGCTAGGTTTAGGGTTAGGATTAGAGGGTTAGAGACAGGGTTAGGGTCACGGTGTAATAATATTGGGTATATACAATGAATGAGCTTCAATTACTGGACAAATTGGAGTGTAGCACTGAGAATTTACAACTCCAGACTAGGGAAATATTTAGAAATGTGCTTGACACACTAGGAATACATATTCCAATACACTGAATATCTGAACAGCACAATTTTGTCACTGCGAAATCTTTTTCAAACAGCTGAGAACCGAGTGTGACACTGTTAACATTTATTTTTCCCATCAAAAGGAGTTGGCGTTTTCGGGAAAAAGGAGTTGGTGAAACACTGAAAACTTCATTTTCCTAGAGCTGTAGAATAGTATGGAAGTATTGAGAACAATATGAAATCAAAATGTCAGTTAGGCTAGTGTTTCAAGTAGTGTTTTTAATGTGCATTTACAAAGCCAGTTTGAAACCCGTGTTAAAAATGAAAACTCTCTCAGAGCTCAAAACAACAGACGAGGGGGTTGTGTCAGAGTGGCTCTTGAACTTGTGGAATACGTTTTAGAACCGGAACATCTGTACTGAATTTTGAAATACTGAGAATTTGTATCCAAAGCGCTGTGAAAGGTAGGATAGACTTTCAAGTGGTAATAATGGTTAAAGTGCTGGTGTATTTGTAAAAACGTTGTTGAACCAAATTGGATTCCACAATGAAGGAGCTTGAGTCACTGGAAGAAAGTGACTCCAACTCTGGAAATTCACAATGATAACCAAGGTTAATATCTAAGAAAATGTTTCAAACACTAGGAATACGTGAACAAAGGGCCTTAATATCTGTAACACATTTTTTCATGACAAAGAAATCATGTTCAAAGAACATAGAACCGAGTTAGATACTGGTTACATTTATAATTCATGGACAATGAGTAGGCGTTTTTGAAAGAAGCCTGGTTAGGCCATGAAACCGGAAGCGATGACGTCACCAAGGGGGAGGGGTCACGTGGGCAGGCTCAAGTCATCCCAGGTGATAATGATTTGGCCAGGGTACTTGCTGGGAGTGATGACGTCATCGAGTTTAGTGCTGGTGTTAGGGTTAGAGAATTGGCGTTCAGGCTAGGATTAGGGTTAGGATAAGGGTTCGGGCTAGCTAGGGTTCAGGCTCAGGTTAGGGCTAGTTTTAGGGTTAGGTTTAGAGGGTTAGGGTCATGGTTAGGGTCACGGTGTAGTAACATTGGTTATTCACAATGAATGAGCTTCAATCACTGCACAAATTGGAGTGTAGCACTGAGAATTTACAACTCCAGACTAGGGAAATATTTAGAAATGTGCTTCACACACTAGCAATACATATTCCAATATACTGAATATCTGAAGAGCACAATTTTCTCACTGGGAAATCTCGTTCAAACAGCTGAGAACCGAGTGTGACACTGTTTACATTTATTTTTCCCGTCAAAAGGAGTTGGCGTTTTCGTTTAAAGGAGTGGTGAAAAACACTGAATAATTCATTTTCCTAGAGCTATAGAATAGTATGAAAGTATTGGGAACACTATGAAATCAAAATGTTAGTTAGGCTAGTGTTCCAAGTGGTGTTTTAATGTGCCTTTAAAAAGCCGTTTTGATGCCCGTGGTAAAATGAAAACTCTCAGAGCTCAAAACAACAGACCAGGGGGTTGTGTCAGAGTGTCTCTAGAACTCTTGGAATACGTTTTAGAACCGGAACATCTCTACTGAATGTTGAAATACTGAGAATTTTTATCCAAAGCGCTGTGAAAGGTAGGTTAGTCTCTCAAGTGGTAATAATGGCTAAAGTGCTGGTGTATTTGTACAAAACGCTGTTGAACCAAATTGGAATTCACAATGAAGGAGCTTGAGACACTGGAAGAAAGTGACTCCAACTCGGGAAATTCACAATGATAACCTAGGTTAATATCTAAGAAAGTGCTTCAAACACTAGGAATACGTGAATAAAGGGCCTTAATATCTGTAACACATTTTTTCATGACAAGGAAATCATGTTCAAAGAACATAGAACCGAGTTGGATACTGGTTACATTTATAATTCAGGGACAATGAGTTGGCGTTTTTGAAAGAAGCCTGGTTAGGCCATGAAACCAGAAGTGATGATGTCACCAAGGGGGAGGGGCCACGTGGGCAGGCTCAAGTGATCCCAGGTGATAATGATTTGGCCTGGGGACCTGCTGGGAGTGATGATGTCATCGAGGTTAGTGCTGGTGTTAGGGTTAGAGTATTGGCTTTCGGGCCAGGATAAGCCTTTGCCTTTGTCTTTGCCTTGGCCCTGCCCTTGGCCTTGGCGTTGGCCTTGGCCTTGGCCTTGGCCTTGGCCTTTGCCTTGCCTTGCCTTTGCCTTGCCTTGCCTTGCCTTTCAATTTGCATACTCACTCTGATTGGCTATGGGCATAGTGAAGGTATGGTCAATTTACATGTTTGTCTATTATTAGGTAGGACACAAGGAATTATACAGAAGAATTTGTGCCACCTTTGGTAGGAATAACCAAATATTTATTAAAATGGACACATTGACGGTGATATATCAATGATAAGAATATGTGTCAGAGCCCTTACTGGTTTGGCTCAGTGGATACCGAGACTGTCTGCAGACTAAAGTGTCCCAGGTTCAATTCTGGTCAAGGGCATGTAGCTTGGTTGTGGGCACACTGCAAGTAGAAGTTGTGCAGGAGACTGCTGATTGATGTTTGTAACTCTCTACACCTCACTTCCGCTCTGTACAATCAATAATACATATGTATATATATATATTTTTTAAAAGAATATCTATCAGAAAAAAAGATGCATTATTTTTTAATTACTTTATTGATTAAGGTATCACATATTTGTCATCAACACCCACCATAAAGATGCATTATTAATGTAACTTAATCTCCAAGTATTTCTGAAACATAAATTAAAGCACAAAAATACTTAGAAAAATAAAGTTCTCTATGAAAATGGAATGTAAATCCATGGAAACTAGGAAATCTGTGAAGAACAGGGACAGATTAAAAGAGGTCATGAACCAATTACGCAGACAGATATGGTCAGCATTATGAATTTGTAATGATGGCTTCAGTTTCATGCACACGTCAAGATTTATGAAACACTATAGTCAACACATGTAATTTACTCATTGCAGTTTTTATCAATGGTCCAAGAGAAAACAAATATAAGTTCAGCTATTCTGGAAGAACAGGTTTGGTAACTCTATATTCAATCCCCCTACTTATGCCCTCTGGGTGAGAGTCTCATCTCAATGACAGAAAATGTAACAAACAATGAAGAACTTTCACCCAAACCCAAAAAAGCCACATCTCTGGACTAAAGACAGCCTTTGTCTCCATGTTTTCCCCTGTATGAAGTCTCTGATGTTTACGAAGGGCAGTGCCATGGGTAAAAGATTTCCCACATTCACTGCATTGATAAGGCTTTTCTCCAGTGTGAACTCTCTGATGATATTGGAGACCACTGCTACATGTAAAACATTTTCCACATTCACTGCAGTGATAAGGCTTTTCTCCATTGTGAACTCTCTGATGATATTGGAGAGCATTGCACCCTTTAAAAGATTTTCCACATTCACTGAATTTATAAGGCGTTTCCCCTGTATGAAGTGTGTGATGATTACGAAGGGCAATGCGATAGGTAAAGGATTTCCCACATTCACGGCATTGATAAGGTTTTTCTCCAGTGTGAATTCTCTGATGATAATGAAGGGTAGTGCTCTGAGTAAAAGATTTTCCACATTCACTGCATTTATAAGGCTTCTCTCCTGTATGAACTCTCTGATGACTACGAAGGCTAGTATTCTGGGTAAAAGATTTCCCACATTCACTACATTTATAAGGCTTTTCTCTCCCGGATGAACTCTGATGATGACAAAAATTACTGCTAGTGCTGTAAGCTTTCCCACATTCACTACATTTATAAGGCTTTTCTCCCATATGAACTCCCTGATGTTGATGAAGGATGCGTTTAGAGGTAAAACATTTTCCACATTCACTGCATTGATAAGGCTTTTCTCCTGTATGAAGTCTCTGATGACAATAAAGATGACTGCTAGTGATGTAAGCTTTCCCACATTCACTACATTTATAAGGCTTTTCTCCAGTGTGAACTCTCCGATGACAATGATGAATACTGTTACTGGTAAAAGATTTCCCACACTCATTGTACTCAGGAGGCCTTTCTCCTGTGTGAACTCTATGCTCATAATGGAGGACACTGCTACCGGTAAAAGTTTTTCCACATTCACTGACCTCATAAGGCCTTTCTCCAGTGTGCAAAGCTTTGTGATTACCTAGGCTGTTACTACTGCTAAAAGCTTTCCCAAATTCACTACACTGAGAAGGCCTTTCTCCATTGTGACCTTGCTGTTGATAATGAAAGCTAGAATATTTGGTAACATTTTTCCCACATTCACAGCTATCAAAACACTGACTTCCAACATAGACACCTTTTTCCAAAATAAACATGTGGGTAAAACTAATGTCTTCCTTACATTCTTTTCTAGTGTAATCATTTTTTCGCCTTTGAAACGTCATCCCACACGTCAAAATTGCAGTTGGACTGTCCCTGGTCTGAGTACCCTTTAGGTGGAGATGTCCTGACCAGTTAAAGACACCATGCCCAACCTCCCCACATGTGAAATGATTCTGTGATACATTGAAATTGCAGCTGTTTGCAAATGAGATCCTGTCCACACCTGTATTGAAAGTGTCTCTCACGTGCTGTTGGTGAAATTTTACACAGCAGTAAAACGGTTTTGCACATGCGCCACACCTCAACAGTATCTGTCCGTGTTGTGTTCTCTGCAGATCAGTCAAGTGGAAAATGTTTCTCAAGACGAGCCCACAACTCTCACAGGGGTGGCTCTTCTGGGAAGACAAGGCTACTTTGGGATTCCTTGCCTGTGACACTCTTACAGAAACCTTCTGTTCAGTCGGGGTCTCAAAACTTTCTCTGCTCCACAGCAGCAACCTGAACAAAAGGAAAATCTGGTGAAGTACATGTTGATGTTATGAAATCACAGTATCTTTACCATAAATATTTATCAGTTATGACTAGAGAGATTTTCTAGACAAGTGAAGTAGACTCTGAGGAAATCGCTCTTAAAGTACATAACGTGGTCAGTCAACAATGAAAATATCACCACTGGAAGGACAGAAGCACAGGATGGGATACAAAGAGGAGAAGAATTCTCTACTCATTGTTCCTGCACAAAGGCTTTTTTGAGGACCTTACCTGCTGGCCATGTGAGTCCGTATAGAATCATTTGAAGGTGCTCATACCCATAAACATTAATTGTATTAGAGCACACGAGGTTCAACGTCAATATAATAATACTTGTGCACTCCAATGTGGTGCAGGCACGGTCCAACGTTGGTTTGCAGTAAAGAGAGACCTGTGAAAGAGGCAAAGGTGCAAAGTCCAGAGAGGTTAAGGTTATCCGTGGGGCTGGAAATCGGAGTAGAAATGATTACTATTCAACCTGTGTCGTTGGCAAAGTATCAATAATAACCCAAAACAAGGGTAAGGACCCTGGGTAAGGACTGGGCAACAGTAAGAAAACACTGATGAATAAAATGAGTTTCTAGTTATGAATGTAACAAAGGTCAGGCGTGAAAGCTTCCCCAACGACCCTTTACCAAGGCAAGACCTCCTGTGGGTCCACTGTGTCATTCATAAAGTCACATTTCTTCTGTGATGCACAAATGATTCTTCCCCTTAAAGCCCATTTGAGCCATTGCATGGGATAAATTATGCGAATCTTCAAAGAAAAACAGAAAAGATGGATGATCAACGCTGTGGTAGAACAACAAAGGACAAATGAGATCACAGGCAAAAGACCTATGTGAGTGACATCAGAAAATTGGCAGGAGCAGAAATATGAGCATCTCCCCCCATCCCAGTGTAAGTAGACAGCTATGCATGAACAAAGAAGCCCACAGGAAATGGGAATCAGGGTACCATGGAGACAAACAGTATTACAGACACAAATAAAGGAGAACTGTACAGAAAGGATGACTGGAAAGATTGGGTGAACAAACATACGTGAAGACACCCACAGTCAAAAACAAGGGTCCTCCAGCAGCCTCTGTGCTTCTGCTATCATTGGCCATAGTGGCTTCTTCAAAAAATACTGGAAATCATTGTGTTTAAAGCCACAGACTGCCTTGGCCAGTATTGCTCAGTTGGTTGGAGCATCGTCCTGTATAACAAAGCATCTAGGATTCAATTTCCAGGCAAGGCACATATCAGTATGCGGGTTCCATTTCCAGTTAGTTTGTGTGCAGAAGGCAGCTGATTGATGTTTTCCCCTCACACTGATGTTTCCCTCCTTCTCTCTCTCTCTCTCTCTCTCTCTCTCTCTCTCTCTCTCTCTCTCTCTCTCTCCCCTCTTTATCTGAAACCAATATTAAACAAAGAAATAAGAACTTCAAGGTAGCCATAGCCGGTTTGGCTCAGTGGATAGAGCATCAGACTGCAAACTAAAAGGTCCCAGGTTCTTTCCCAGTCAAGGGCACATGCCCAGGTTGTGGACTCGATCCCGGGGTGGGGGTGGTAGGGGGGGGGGGGGGGGCGGGACCTTGCAGGAAGCAGCCAATCCATGATTTTCTATCATCATTGATTTTTCTATCTCTCTCTCACTCTGCCTTCCTCTCTGAAATCAATAATGTGTGGATATATATATATATATATATATATATATATATATATATATATATTTTCAAGTACCCAAACACAAAATAAAACTCAAAAAAGTTTAGAGACAAAGTAAATAAAAAGACCACTTACCAAAATTCATTTACAAAATTCAGAAAATGCCATTCTAAGAGGACTTTTCATAGGGTTAAATGCTTATCAGACCTCAAAAAACCTAACCTACCATCTCAGGAATCTAGAAACACAACAAGAATGTAAACCCAAAGTTTGCAAAGGAAGGAAACAACAAATATTTGAACAAGCATCAATAAAAGGGAGATAAGATAAAATAAAAGGATACCTGATGGGTATTTTTTTTAAAAAAAAAAAACAAAAGTTGGCAAACCTGGAGCTAGACTAAAGCAAAAAACAAACAAAAAAAAACAAGCTTCAAAGAAATGAAAAAAGAAATGACAGTTAAGACAATGCACCTCACATTATGAACCACAAAACATCATAAGAGATGTTAATGTTAGGAAATGAAATGACCCTCCATAGAGAAATTTGTCAAGATCCTATTTGAGCTTCTGAAATTTATAAACAGATTCAGAGCCCTGTCCAGGTGGCTCAGTTGTTGAGTATGTGGTCCCGATGCACCATAGTTGTGGGTTCCATCCCCCATCAGGGCACATGTAGGGGAGAATCAATGAATGCATAGATGGGTAGAACAGCACATCAATGTTTCCCTCTCTTTCTCTGTCTCCCTTCCTGTCTCTAAAATCAATAAATAAAGGCTGCCCAGTACAGGTCAGTGATTGAGCATCGGCCCATAACCTAGGACATTACAATTCCATTCCTTGTCAGGGCACATGCACAGGTTTTGGGTTCACTCTCCAGTGGGGGGCATACAGGAGGTAGCTGATCAATGACTCTCTTTTACTATTCATGTTTCTATGTCTCTCTCCTTCTCTTCCTCTCTGAAATCAATAAAAATATATTTTAAAAATAAAGAACTTAAAGAATAAATAAGAACCCTGGCCCATGTCGCTCAGTGCTGAGAGTGCCTGCCTGTACACTGGAAGGTCACGGGTTCGATTCCTAGTAAAGTGCAGGGACGTGGATTTCAGGTCTGGTCCCCCCTCTTAGTGGTAGCACATGAGGGAGGCAGCTAAATGATGTTTCTCTCTCTCTCTTTCTCTCATCTCTCCTCTCTCTCCCTAAGAAAAAAAAAATCAGTGGAAAAAATATTCTCACTCTTCGGGTGAAGATAAAAGAAGAATAAGGAATGAAATTCAGAAAAAGTTACGGAAGAGGACATTCAAGATGGCGGTATAGGCAAAGGCCTGTACTCGCTGCCTCCCACAACCCCATCAAAATTAAAACTAAAATACAGAACAACCATCAGCCAGAACCTCTGGAAAGCTGGCTGAAAGAAGTGTTATGACTAGAGAAGTAAAGAAGACAGCACACGGAGACTGGTAGGAGGTGCGGAGGCACAGAAGGTGCAGGTCCTGTACCCATGTGGGCCACTTTTTTAATTGGGAGCGAGGTCGTCTCTGCAGAGGTCACCTGGAGGAACAAGGGGTCCCAATCCCACAGAAGATGCCCAGCCCAGGGTCCCAGAGCTGGGGAGAAGACCCTACTGGCAGTAAGAACTACGGGCTGTAAAAACCAGTGCATATTGGGGCTCAGTGACACAGAGGCTGCAGGTGACCCCAGTAGCCCCTCTTACAATGCCAGCACCACAAACTGAATTTACAAGCTC